>VXAD01013235.1:0-21150 GCA_013399195.1 Dicrurus megarhynchus | reverse complement strand
GAGGTTAAGCGGAGCTGTAGTGACATAGGGCTGCACTGCAGCCATTTGACCCTGTGCATTTTTCACCACTATAGATCACTCGCTTAAACAGCTCTGTGTGGGTCCTCCTACCCCTGTGAGGGCTGGCCCCACAGGGGCCAGAGGCCATGTAGGAGGCCACGAAGAGAAGGAAATGATCGTCACATCAGCGCCCGTGTCGATCAAACCTTGGAGCTGGATCTGGGGCGGATGAGCATTTGGCAGGATCAGGGTGTGGCTTTTATCTGGAGATGTCTACAGTCCAGGAGATCTGTGGGCATCTCGTAGATCCAGAGCCACTATCCCCACGGCTGCGTTGTTCCATCCTGGGAATACATGACTTAAAAGGCACAAGTTGAGCAATGCGAGTGTTTTCAGGCATAGTAATAGGGGGAGAGGGTGTGGAAATCATAGCACAAATCTGGCCTGTAAAATCAGCATCAATGACTCCTGGGCGTACAAAGATTCCCGGGAGGTCGGCATCAGACTGTCCTACAAGCAATGCACTGAATCCCTGGCCCAGGGGTCCAAATGCATCCAAGAGAACCTTATGAACATCACAGGAGTTTAAGACAACTGTTGCTGCTGTAGGCACCTCGACCTCAGCTGATCCCCGGGTGCTGGGTCTAAGCTGGCTGGATAGACCTGTGCTGGCACTGTGTCCTGGGGGAACCCTCGAGTCAGGGTGCAATTCTCCCACCTTGCACCCCTGTTCTGGTTTCCCTGGTTAGTCAAAAACCGGCCATCAACATGGCGTGCAGATCTATAGTGTTCTGCCCAATGACCTGACTTCCCACATGTCTTACATAGGGAACTTCCCAGGTTCTGTGTTCGATTCTTTGTGGCCTGTTTCTGTTTATTCCCAGCCTTAGACTCCTTTCGATTGCCGGTACGGTTGGGTTGCAGGACTGTAGTCCAAGCAGATGTTTTGCAGTTCCCAGAACCCACCTTTGAGCAGGCCACAATCATGTCTGTTATTGTAGGGTCCCCAGGTAAAGCTTGTAAAATCCTGCAGTCATCGTTTGCATTATCGATTGCTAACTGCTTCCGTAATATCTCCCCTGTATTCCCATCTGCCACGTGTTTTTCTATTGCCAGAATAATCTTTCAATAAAGGAAAGGAAATCCTCTTTCTGGCCCTGCATTATTGTTGCATATAATTTTTTAGGAGTTGCTGTATGTATACTTTGTAGTATAGCGGCCATACCAACACTTCGAGCCTGTTCAAGGATCAGAGTAGGCCAAGTGCCTTGAGAATCAGGATCAGAATATCAACCGATCCCCATAAGAGTAGCTGCTTCAACTGCATAACGACAACCACTTTGAGGCAATTGCCTATTCTGTAATGCAGCACTGTCAGCCAGCCTTCTCCAGTTAGCCTCAAAGACCTTATACAGCACAGGTCGAAAAAACACCTGAGCCAGATACTTAACATCAAAGGGAGCAAGTAAGTCAGTGTTCATTATTCTAAGAACCTGCATAACTTCATGAGAATCAAGCCCATATTTTGCCACTTTATATTGCAAATCCTGGACCACTTTCCAGGATATTGCATCGTGCCTATCACTGTGTCCCGAATTTGGGAGGGCTTTAAAAACAGGATAGGCTTTAGTGTCTGCCTGTGGAATTCCACTATCATTTCCACGTACTGATGTATCATCCTGAGGATCACTACCAACTGCCTGATCACGCATCTCCCTTTTGGGCACCCCTGTGTTCTCCCGACTATCCTGGCCACCTTCTTCCAGAGCCCTCAGTATAACATCCTCCCAAAAGCTTTTGGGATGTTTCGGACGCACGGTCACCTGGCACATTGGAAGCGTCCAAAGGCGATTCTGCTTCACAGCTGTGTGATGCCCAAGCACTGCCCTGGCCTCCCGCCGTGGGTTGGGTGTATCAGGAAGTGAGAGCAGGTCGACCGGCTCCGATATGGGCAAGGAGGGGAAACTGGGCACTGCCAGCAGCTCTTCCGGCTTGATTGGCATTGCCGGGGGGTTCCGGGCCACTCGTCTGGGCAATTCCTCCACGGGAAGCCGTAATAATAAGTCCTGTAATAGCTCTATCAGCTTTTCCAGGCATGCTGAAAGCTGTACTTCCGTGTTTCGCTGTGGCTGCGCTGTGTGCACCAGTGCCGCAGAGTACCTGGAAGCTGGCACATGCGCAGGAGGGTACCCGGGTGTTTGCGCATGGGCGGGAGAGTACCCGGATGTTGGTGCATACGCGGGAGAGTGCCTGGATGTTGGCACATGTGCAGAAAAATACCCGGAAGTCTGCACTGGCTGCAGGTATGGCAGGCCTGCATGCCAAAAGGGCGGGGGGCGGCGCCACCGCTGAAGGTGGCGAAACGGCTCCCAGCAGATTCTGGCTGCGGAGACCATCCGCAACAGGAACACTGCTGCCGGCGCGGACCCCACAGCCCCTGCAGAGCATGGCTGCTCATGCGCACGTGACATGGAACGAGGTCGGGTCCCTGGGAGGGGGAGAGACGGCACACGCTGTACAAGCGGGGGACCCCCATGCGCAGTGGTGGGCACAAAACAGCAGGGCAAAAACCCAGGTCCTCGTGTATTGGTTCTTTGCTCTCGTGCTGCAGCTGGCTGGCTTGGAGCTACCTCCGTTACAGGCACAGCCCCACGAGCTTGCGAACACCTTTTGAGCCCGCTGTGCCTCATTCCCAAGCTGCTCGTGCCGGCAGCTCTGTATGCGAACAGCCACAGTCTCAGAGGCTCCCTCAGGACACCTCCTCGACCTCCTGGAGCAGAGAAATAGCGAAACGCGGAGACCAACACATAGGGGTCTGGCGGCTCGTTTATTGTCCCGTGCCCTGTGCTAGTCTGCTGAGCCTGAGGCTGCCGCGCGGGTTTTCCCCAGCTGGGAGCGGGGCGGAGTCGCCCGCTCCCGACAGCCAATAGAAAGGGCAGAATCCCGGGACCGGTACACAGCGAGGGGAGGGAAAGCTGGGACCACCCACCACAGATGGCATAGTGGAATTTCCCAGTGCTGGGACCCTTTGGGACTGCGTGGTCCCAGCTGGGGCCGCGTGGGGACGAGCAGGGGCCGCCCCGCCGCCTCCAGGTTCCACGTGGTCAGCTCCGCCGGAACTAGCCGGGACTGCGCCTCTGCCCCCCCCATCCGGGGCCCCCGCGATCTGCGGGGGGTCTGTGGGGGGTCTGCGGGGGGCAGGCTGTGTCCAGGCTGGGACCGGGGCGTAGCCCGCCCAGTCAGGGCACCACAACACCCATGCAGCCTCCGTGTCCTTCCCCAACCCCCGTGGTGCCTCAGTCGGAGAAGTGGCTGGGGACGCTAGCGGAGAGAGCCCTGAAGAGCCGGCACTGCCGCTAGCCTGAGACGGCGCACTTTCTAAAGGGTCCAACCCCAGCAAATTCATCTCTCCCTCCGAACCCCCTTTGCTCTGTTCGTCTGCCTTAATTCTTTTCAGTAGGTCATATAAACACTGCCAAATGCGAAGGAGGGCTACATCCCCATTCTGTCCACGCGCAAGCTCGTCAGCAATTTTTGCCTTTAGAGATGTCCAAGTCTTGAGATTAAACGCAGCCTCTAAGTCTGCTGAGAAGCCATGATCTGCCGCCCAAGTAAAAAGGTGAATTAAAGCCTCCTCTGACAGGCCACTCCCAGTAACCATTAGAACACCCTTCCAGGCAGAAAGTACCAAGCGTTCTGTTGAGGATACCTGACCCACCGTTGTAGGTTTTTTAGAAAACCCCTGGCGCCTGGACCAAAGCCTCGTCCCCGCTCCCTGGGGGATAGGGCGGGCGGGGGGACAGACAAAACCTTTTGGTACCTTCGCTAGGTTCGGACCGTCGTGTGCAATCACATCGGGATGTTAACAGATGTCGCTGTTCTCGCCGCGGAATGGAGAAACGACACAAAGTCCAGGCTCACGGTTCAAGGAGGCCAAAGCGATTTAATAACTTCTTAGAGGGTTTTTATATGTTAGTTCGCAAAAAGTGTGCTATATGGCATAAGGTAATTGGTTCTTTCGGCCATCCACCCCTTAAGGTGATTGGCAAAGTTCTAAGACACCCATCTCTAAATGTTTTCTAGTTGGAACCGTAACAATGGTGAAAAACAACTTAGCAGGTGCAGAAGTTTACAGAACTGTAACATTGTTTTGAATTACTTGCATGGGAAAGGCAGAGCTCTCACAAAATGCTGCTGAGAGCTGAAGAAATTTCTTGCTGAAGCTTTTTCAGCATCCATAGAGGTATCCAATTGCTGTTATGGTATGAATATAATGTTTTATAAATGTGACCAAAGAGGTAGGTCTTGTTTCAAATAAGAGGAGACACAGGCCATAATTTCCGTGAACTTTAAACAAAGTTCTTTTCTGAGTGGCAAAAACTTTCACATTTGTAATTTTTTCAGTGCCATTGCACAGAAAGTGTGTCAAGAAAGAAAAAAATATGAATGTTTCATTTGTACATTATCCAAGAGTTTATTTTTTTATTACTTTTTTCTAGTTTTTGTATAAAGTCAGTTGGGACAAATTCTGACTGTTGAATTACTGAACTACATAACAATCAGAGTGGTTATAGCATCATAGAATCCTTTATATTGAAAAAGACCTCTAATATCATGTGACAAACTGGAAAGATTGATGTCTTAAGACATTTTGGGGTGCTTGTGTGTGGGGGAGGGGACAGGTGGAGCCTTGCCCTGGTGAGGCAGTGCACTGCCCTGTACACCCCCAGCCCTAGAGCCTGTATCCCAGCCCAGCAGTGGCTGCCAATCCTTGGCACAATGGAGGCAATGCTCCACACCCACCTCTGGAGCCCCTAACCCAGCTCCTGAGAGGCCATATGACTGGAAGTCCCACCTGGGGTAACACCATAGGAAGGCCAAGGTGTATTTAAAGCTGAACACAAGACAAGCTTGTGTCTTGACCCTATCTCCTCTTGAAATACCTATCTGAATGCTGCTGGAATCCAGGAGTTGGCAGCTATATGTGTGCTTTTCTATATCTTTTCTGTCTTTTTCTTTTTCTTCCTTCTTCTAATTGCCTCTTCTTGGAATTTCTGAGTAACTTAAAATCAAATGGGCCTAGAGTTTGCTAAGTTGAATGGGCCAGTTGAATTCTAAGAAAAGTGGTTTATGTGGATTGAATGTTGCACTAAATCTTTTGTCAAAGTTCTCTGATTTTCTAAAGTGGCCAGTGAAAGTCTGTTTGTTGTTTTGACCTCTTGAGAGTATCTTGTCAGTATTTCTCCCATGTATCTAACTCAGAGTACATGAACAACAGTAAGCCCTTTTAAAAGTCTCGTTGAGTGAGTTGTTAGGGGCCTTACATATCATTAACACTGTCAATCCCACCATTAAACCAAGTCCCTAAGACCTACATGTCTTTTAAATACCTCCAGCGAGGGTGACTCAACCAGTTCCCTGGGCAGTCTGTTCCAATGCTTGATAATAGTTTTGTGAAGAGATTTTTACTAATATCCAGTTTAAAACTTCCCTGATGCACTTGAGGCTATTTTCTCTTGTTCTATGCTTGTTATTGGGAGAAGAGACTGACATCCTTCCCACTACAACCTCATTTCAGGCAGTTGTAGAGATTGATAAGGTCCCCCTGAGGCTCCTTTTCTCCAGGATAAAGACCCCCAGCTCCCTCAGCTGCTCCTGATAACACTTGAGCTCCAGACACTTCACCAGCTTTGTTGACACCCTCCATCACCTCAGTGTCTTTTTTGAAGGGAAGGGCCAAAAACTGAGTACAGGATTTGTAGTGCAGCCTTACCAGTGCTGAGTATAGAAGGTCAAACACTTGCCTAGTCCTGCTGGCCACACTATTTCTGATACAGGCCAGGATGCCACTGGCCTTCTTGGCCAACTGGGCACACGATGGCTCATGTTCAGACAGCTGCCAGCCAACACACCCAGGTCCTTTTCTGCTGGGCAGCCTTCCAGTCACTCTGTCCCCAGCCTGTAGCACTGCATGGGGTTGTTGTGACCCAAATGAAGGACCTGGCACCTGCCTTGTTGACCCTCATACAACTGGCCTTGGTCCATGGATCCAGCTTGTGTTGATCCCTCTGTACAGCCTTCCTACCCTCAAACATATCAACACTTCTGCCCAGCTTGGTGTTGTCTGCAAAGTAACTGAGGTTGCACTTGATTCCCTCATCCAGATCATTGATAAAACTACTAAGGAGGCCTGACCCCAATACTGAGCCCTGGGGAACACCACTTGTGACTGGCTGCCAGCTGGATGTAACTCCATGCACCACCGGATGGACCTATCATACATCCAGTTTTTTACCTGGTGAACAGTGTACCTATCAAAGCCATGAGCAGCCAGTTTCTCCAGGATAATGCTGTGGGAAAACTCTGTGAAAGGCTTTACTGGAGTCTAGATAGGCAATATGCACAGCCTTTCCCTCATCCATAAGTGAGTTACCTTGTCATAGAAGAAAATCAGGTTGGTCAAGCAGGACCTGCCTCTCACAAGCCCCTGCTGTCCCAGCCTGATATCTTGGTTGTCCTGTACATGCCATGTGATGGCATTCTAGATGAGCTGGTCCATAACCTTCCCTGGCAGCAAGGTTAGGCTGACCGGCCTGCAGCTCCTTGGATCATCCTTCTGACCCTTCTTGTAGATGGTTATCATGCTAGGTAACCTCCAGTCAATGGGGACTTCCTATTGTAACATATAAAATTAGCACCACTGTTTGCACAATTTGTACTGTGAATGGTTTACTGTACTATTAAAAAAAAAAAAAAAAGAATCTGCCTGTTTTAATTTATCACCAGATGTCAGAATAAAAGAGAGAACTATGAATATCTCCACTTTGGATATGTAACTTTAGCTTTCTTATATACGCTGATTTGTCCAGAAAGAGTTAACTGACCTTCTGCTAATGAAAGTTACATCGTAAATGTTCTAAGTTGAGCACCAGGATGTTAAGAAAATACACACTACTAATTAGCTTTAAAAATCCTGATCCAAATAATTTGTGTGATGTTTCAGAGTTTGGGGTTTTTTGCTTTTTTTTAATCATGATAATGAAACAAATCCTCCCATATTATAAGGAAAGAAATTAGTAAGCCATGTAAATCAAATGCAAACAAGCAGACAATTAGAAAAACAAAATACAATCTTATGCACTTCAAATGCATAAAATAAAATTAAAAAAAAAAATACCCAGAGAGATTAGATAACCCAGTAAACTAAACCCACATGTGCAGTTGGATCAAGAGAGAGAACTTTCAAAGTTGGGTCCAGAGTGAGAAGTTTCTGTGTTAATGAGAAGAAAGGAAAGTAATGCTAAAAAATTCAGGAGAAATATCTTGTGAAACCCTGATGAATTTCTGGAGTTCAGAGAACAAACGTGTTGAGACAGCAAGTGGACAGGAGATGCAACATGTTCATGCTTGAGGGGAGACGTCTAAGGATAACACAGAGAAGAATACAACATAAACATGATACTTCTTTATTATAAGGTTAACACAAAATGATGCTGAAATGTATAGAAATGAAGATTTCAAATTGGGGCGTTTATAGAGCATATATACTGTAGTGCAAGTAAATGACTGTCAAGCGAACAGGTAGATGTGAACAAGTTTGAAAATAGTTAGCTGAACTGTACATATTACAACACTGCTTTCCTACCTAGCTACAAGGCAAAACTGTGACCCTTGGACAGATTGTAGTGCTGCTGGAAGGTGTGCCTGGCTATGCCTATATAGTCTGAATTGTACTTCTGATTTCCAGCAAAAGATGTCACTCTTTTTTGTAACTTAGGCTATGACATACTGATATGTGCACACGCTGAGCAGGGTGACAAATGCCTTGTTCTAAACTGGAGCCACAATCCTCATTGCCTTTTTGTGACATGACAGAGGACTTTGTTTATTTCCTTTGTTCTGAAGTGTAAGAGAAAGCACCATTAACCTCAAATTGATTCAACTATCATTTTTTTGTGATCTCCAACTGTGCAATGCTATATAAATATTAAGTAAGTTTAATTACAATGAGAGGCTTCATTGCATTTCCACTATTCCTTTTCATTTGCATATGTTTTATGTTTTCATTAACACTGTTGCTGCTTCAGAAATATGGCAGAGTAAATAACAAGCAAATGTGTTCAAAGAACTTATACTGGATTCTAAGTGGTTTTACAGTTTGGCTGCGCTTGGGGCTTTTTTCCCATTAAACCCAGACAGTCTAGAGAAGATCTTTAGAACCAACTCTAGGCTCTGCTTTTTGAAAATAACAGGCATAGCTTCTAATAAGACAAATGGTGTTCTTATTTCTGCTGCTAATGAACAGATGCTCCAAAATGGCTGGTTGGATAGCCCATGGAACTGACCGCTTGCTAAAGAGAAGAAAGGGTATGCAGTTCAGTGCTTTACAAGTAGTGCCAATGGTTATTGTTGCTGTGCTACTGAGCAATCCATTGAATTAAGCTTCATTGAACTATAATAAGCCTGGATTCCTTGTCAGGTTTATGTCTGAAATCTTGGTGTTTGGGGAATTTTACTAGAATTATTTATGTTAATTTTGCTTTGATGTTGGAATTGCATATACTATAAAGTAATATTTCTAGGAGAGGCTGGCATGTAGTAGCCAGAAAATATCTTTTTCCTTGTCTGTCTAAACATGAGTCATTGGTAAACCTCAGTAAGTGAACTGTCAATAGACAGTGTGATTTCCTGAGAGCAATCATCCAGCCTAATCTCTTTTGTGCGTTAACCAATCTCAGTGCTTCTTTTCTGTGCAGACACCGAGCATAACACAGGGAGAATAATGAAGCCTTACCTTTTCACACTGAGTTGGTGGGCTGTGTATCAGCTAGTAGATGAAAGAAATATGCTAGTGAAGTGGGGTTCATAATGATTCATGTAAACTGTCTTAGAACCAAGGAAAGCAGCACTTAGTTCCTAACTGCCTTGTCACTCTCTGGGTTTTGGTTTCAGAAGGCTATGGAAAGGGCAGGCAACTGAAAGACAACATTGAAGTTAGAACTCTATGAAAGATCCCTTTTGAAAATAGCAGTAAAATAATCACTCTTTGAATTTAAAGATTAATCTAGTTTCTGTTTGTGCAGATGCGTACCAGCCCTCAATACAAAATACTGAAAAACTGGAACATACTGGCTTACAGTGCACTTGCTCAAAGGAATATGACTATGTCCAATGTGTAAAATCAGTGTCCATTATCATAATTGCATTTGAGTAGTAGGGATGTAAAGAGTGCAGGTAAGTGGTTCTCCTGCTGCAGCACAGTTACTTTGAGAGAAAACAATGTGGAAGATACAAACTTTTTTACAGTTTATTCTCATTTTGGGGACTAGGACATCTCTGAACACAGTGTCCCTTCCATATTTTCCAGTGACAGTGCAACAATATAAACCAATCATCTCTATCAGCAATAGGCTTGCTCCTGAAAAAATTTGCCAGGCTAATGCAAACTACACTCAACTTATTTAAAAATAAATTCCTTTCAGTGGATGCTGCTGAAGGGATAGACAATCCTTGCTAGTTCTAAAAGTTAAACAAGGGTAGAAAATAAAATTTAAAAAAATGCGTACTGGTGGAATAGAAGCATACAATTGTAATAATACCACATTGAAAAGTTGTTTCTGGGTGTACTGAGAACTCTAGTATAATTTCATATCTGCAAGGAAGAAATTATTCTAGAACTGGGTATACCTGAAAATGTAACTTCTTAAAAGTCCCTATTAATCATGACTTCCTATTTCCATACTATATTTACTTTAGATATTCTGAGGCCTCCAATTCATGTCATGACATCAGTAAGCCATCTTGCTTCCTTTCTATCTTGACCTGCTCCATTTAGAAAATAATCTTCTGGGTTGGCTTTGAAAATGAACTAAGGGTCTTCAGGGCCTCTTATGGTCAGCAGCTTGTAGGAAGGTATAAGAATCTTATGCTGTTTACCACAGTTCAGATTTTGCTTTTATAAACAGTACTGAGTACATTTTGTACCATCTTAGGAGTAGTCCAATACAGTCGATGAAAAGTTTCTCCTTGGTTTCTTCATTGGCCTTGAGCTAGATGTCAGCATAATCAGGAGCAGACTGGCACCCTATTAAACTGGCTCAGCTCTTTTGAAACAATTAGATAGCAAAAAACTTTCCTACTACTCTTTCTGTAGGGGATATAATGTACTCTGAAATCATTGACCAACTGACAGCTCAAGCCACTTGAATTGTGAGCCATAGCTGTGTTGAAGGGGACAATTAAAACCAAATGAAATTTTCCTATATATTTTAACATATTTATACATTAACTGATGTTTATGTTTATACATAGACTGATTTAAAAACAATTAAAAAATCAGGGAAACTTTATCAAATTTCCACAGTTTGGACTAGGTGCATATGATCTATACAGTAAGGCACTCCCTCAGTATATTTTGTAGGATGGGTAATATTGTGAATCATGTATGTGAGCAGCAGCCTTAACTTTGTATAAAGTATGGGATGTTGTTCCTGATAACAGTCGAAAGGAAATTGTCTGGACTAACAATATTGCTATGTATCATGGTTTGGCTTAGGTTTTATTCTTCTTAACTGTAATTTTCTCTACGAGCACTAGATGAAGCGCTGATGCTTCCACACAATAGGAAAAAAAGAACTCAATGAGGTGGGCTGGTTATCTTGAAGTCCTGACTTCTGCTAAGTCAAAACAAGCAGAGACTTCTGGTCTGCTCTTCTGTTGCACAGATGAGTTCCTCTAAGCTCCAAATGTTCCCAGTCAGGGTAACTGAATAACTAAAAGTAATAGAGGCCTTATGCTTCCTTTTATTTTCAAAATATCTTTTAAATTTTATTTCCTTTCTCTCTTTTAGCTTGTCTTTTTGAAAATTAAAAAAAAAAACATGGTATAAATATATTTCATTACCTACCTTCAAAATGGTGTTTAAATTTCTGTTCTGGAAAAGCAACTGTTTGGTTTACTGACTCTTGTGTCTCAAAGGCCTGTCTGATTTCAGTGGCTGAAAACAACTGAGAAGCTGAATGTTCTTTTCTCCTCTTCTGCTGCATCCCAGCATGAGTAAGATCAAATCAAAAAGAAGGAATGAAAAAACCAGGGGACAGTAATGCGAAGCCAGAGGCAGAACCCACACTCTAGCCTCACGAGATGATAAAAAGAATCAAAGTGATAAGGCCGTAAGAAATTCTTGTTGGTTTTTTCATTAATGAAGCTTTACCACCTATACTGTGATAATCTAAGGAGGTCTAATAGAATAAAGCTGTTCAGTCAGCCTTCTGTCTGTAAAAAATCACAGCTCATAGAGGAGTTATTTCCATGAAGAAAACTTGTACTCAGTTGATTGCATACATTGTAGAGAGCACAAGCAAATAAGTAATGTGTAATGAAATGTCGTCATTGGCTACAGTTTATGTTTAAGTAACATGTGTTTATCTTCTTCATAGTTCATACTTCACTCCAGGTATTTAAGTTCTTATGTAGCTGATGATCCATGGAGAAAGGTAACAAACATCTCCTAGTCTCTTCTGAAACTGTGTTACAGGACAGAGGAACAGCACTGAAATGGTAAAATATAGCCTCAAAGAGCTTTGAACACAAAGAGCTCAAAATAGCCTCTCTGCAGCATGTGTAAAGTTTCCTTATTTTAGAGAATTGAAGGAATCTGAGGAAACATAAAAATTATTGAATCTATCTCAGACTGAGGAATTCAAGAGGTGAGAGGAACCTGTGTGTCCACAGCATCTGATCTGCTTTTTGAGCGTGGAAACCCCAAAACATCAATTTTCCTACTGATGCATCTTCTCACCTATCTGCAGCAATTTGGAATTAGTCAGACATCAGAATGCACTCTGAGTTCACAGAGCCACTGCCTAAAAATGGCTTCTAGCAAGAGAAAAGTGCAGTTGTTTAGTAAAAGAATGGATTTTAAAGATCTAATGTGGTTTTTATAACAAGAGGCCCACGTTGGTAGTTGATAAGCTCAAACTGTAGGCCACCTTGTGTTTATGACTGATATTCAGAAGACTGAAGTTCCTGTATGGCAGAATCAAGTGCTATTTTTCTAACATTAGGAGAAATGCCATATCAAGGAAGAAATTCTTGGAATTAATTATTCACATCCTTCTTAGTTCTTGTTTGTAAGTAGCAGGTAATTTTATGCCATCAATACTTCAGGAATTTCCATTATTGGAGAACTCTTTGGATGCACATGACTTTTGTCCGAAAAGTGAAGAGTGGAGTCCTAAACAATGTAATCATCAAGTACTTCATATTATGCTCAAAGGAAGGATAAGAAGCAGGAGAGAAAGCGTACTAATGGCTAAAGGAGTGAAATAAGTCCTTTCCTTTTCATAGAAATGGCTGTGAATGTATAAACTCTCCCAGAAGTTATAAAATCTAATTCATTATTCCACCTTTTTAGACATCAAGGAAATGGATTTTATAAAAATGAAGCAGTTGAAAGCTACAGTAGGCACATTATACTTCTGCTGCATTGATAAAACTCATCTGTGTAGAATGCTGAAATTGAGGATCAACATAATGTTATGAAAGATTTAAGGATTAAGGGTTATCACATCTAAATATGTTCCAAAATGAAAATATCTTTCTTTGAGTTTGTTTTCTATAACTAAAATAGCAACATGTATGTATAGTATGGTTTAGTATCAACTAAAACCCTGATAATATTTAATTTCTACTTTTTCTTTATCCTTGGTTGGTTTAGCTATTGGAAGCCAAAATCTGCCGTATTTACACTAAAAAATGCTCTATGTATCTATGCTGTGTGTATCTATGTTTTCTTACCTCTGTATTTTCTTACCCCTGAAATACCTTATTTAGTTCAACAGAAAGATTAGTTCAAAGCAAAAGCAGTAGAATCAATCGCTGGAAGAATCATGTAGAGCCAGCTATTACTTTCCATAACAAAGCACTTAGTTACTGGTTTCCTGACCCACTGCCATGATACTAGCACCACTTACTATAATTAATGACATCACAGTTTGGTTATTAGCATTAAATTGCTCATGAATCTCAACAATTCACTCAGCTGTTTAGATCAGAGATTTTGCAGTGTTTAATAGACTTTTTCTGCATGGATTTGATCGACCACTACTAATAAATTTTACCACCAGGTGACACTATTGTTGTACTCCGGTACAGAACTGGACATATTTTATCAGGCAGAAAAAGAATATTAACTCTCAGAAGCGGAAGTTTTACCAAATTAAAAATTTAGCTTTCCCGCTTTTGTTCTGTCTTTTTCAGTTTTTTTCCTAGGCCCATCTTGAGGCTCAAGCAACTTGTTGCACCAAAGTTTAGATACATAAATTTTTAAAACTGTATTGCCTCATTTTAATTTCTCAAAGCAACTGCCAACAACTTTCATCTCAGAAGGAGTTTCTCTCAGCAGCATGCCTTTCAGTTTTATTTCCAACATGATCATAGAATCATAAAATATCTTCAGTTGCAAAGAACCCTTAAGGATCATCTAGTTCAACTCCTGGCCCTGTGCAGGGCACCCCAAGAATCATACCATGTGCCTAAGATCTTTTTTGTCTGATAAGAGTTTTCTAGTGACATGCAATTTTACATATGAATACTTGTTTTTTAAATGATGCCATTTTTATGGATCAAGGGGATGGGGGGAAGGTGGGTGTGTAATTGACACAAGGAGATCTGTGTCATTCCCTCAAGCAAAGCAATGGAAACAATTGTGTGCCAGAAAAGAAAAAATAAAGAAAGAAATAATGTGTAAATCACACCTTCTCTCCACATAGAAGTTTGCCTATGATAGATTCTGTTGCAAATCAGAGAATCATAGATTTATAGGATATTTCAGGTTGGAATGATCTTTGAGTCCAACACCTTGCTCCTTGTAGGACTACCTAAAACTACCTAAAACCATCTGAGTAAGAGCATTGTCCAAGTGCTCCTTGAACTCTGACAGGCTTGGTGCACATCATTGCTGGGGAGTGGAATTAAGATATTCTCCCCTCCAAGAAAAAGGGGCTGTGGCTTCAGTTGAAAGAAAAAGGTACTGCATGGAGGTTCCATCACCATTTTGTTATCTCAACCTGTAATCTCTGCCTTTTGTCTCTCTCTCTCTCACTGGAGGGGGTAGGGAAAGGGGAGCTGCTGCATGGGGCTTGTACTAATTTGAAAGCAAACCAGTAGGAGACCTCAAGTCAGAATTATCATTTAATAGGAAAATTAAGATAAAGGCAATGATAAAGGCAATTTAATAGGGAAATTTAAAAAAACTAAAGGCAGAAAACACTGGCTTAAACTGACAGAGTCAGGATACAACCTGACACTCTGTTGGTCAGGGTGGTGGTATCAGTCCAATAAAATGGTGGCTGTAGTCCTGTTGAACTGATAGATGTGGTTCTGTTGAAGTGGTGATCCTGTAGAAGGATCTGGTCTTCCTCTGAAGGTCCAGTGGAGGTTATGCAGCTCTTGTCCTCTAGGAATCCAGTAGGTAAGGCTGTCTGTGGTGTTCCAAACCTCAGCTTATATCCAGGTAGGAATGCTTGGTTCCTCCCTCTGCGCGGAGCATCTCCCAATGGGATGATGTAGTTTTACGAGTCATGCAGTGAGACTTAAGGGCCCATTAACAGAAGATATCCCCAGGACGGTGTTATCAGGGATGTCTCATGGAAGAGATGAAGAACACTGCTCCACCTGTTTTTAACAGCTTATGAAGATGGTGATAGAATACATACTTTTGGTTACATCTGACATTGTAACCTAAGACAGGCTTAATTTCCACTTGGGTTTAAACTGCGATAACATTTATTTGACACCCAATATGGGACCACAGAGGGTTGAGGTAACACCAGATCTGCTCAGAGGGAGTTGGAAACAATTTTGATCTAAGCATTTGTGTATTGGGAGTGGAGACCCCTGGTCACAATGTTGCTTGGTCTATTCATGTGGATGTGGTTCCTAACCCTGTATATAATCTCATATGTGCCCCACCCAGTGTTCTTTTTCAGAGCAGGGAGAGGGATCAGGGTTGCTTTGTTGATGTATTGTGTGATAACTGTTTATGTCATGATAACATCAGGGGCAATGAGGGTCATTTGGGATGTATATTCAGTGTTGGTCTCCTGTCCTGGGCTCAGGTGCTACCTCTGGAAATACATAATCATACCCAGCCTGTGGGGGGGGAACAGGAGAGGATGATTTTCCCCAGCTTTCCACCCCCTTTTCCTCCTTCAGGCCTGTTACAACAGCTTTTGAGAATTTTCAGTTTTTCTGGATATTAAGAAAAGCATGTTCTTATTGCTATGTCTGCCAGGTCTCCTCAGACTACATACACCATGTTCAGAGTCTAGAAAGAGGTTTCTAGGAAGGTCACTCAGAGATCTGTTTCAAGGGTGTATAGTCATGAATGGTCTGAAATGTGGGAGAAAATGAGCCAGAATGGAGGGAAAGTCTCTGCTCCAATGGTTTGGGAGTTCACCCCTGAACAACTGCAAAACCCTGATAAAGCAAGACAATATTTGCAAGGAGAATGCTGAGGCAGTTCCAGAGAGGAGCAACTTACTGCAGTGTGCTGGGCCCTGGCTAGTCCTTACCGGACATGGTTCAATATTGGACAGCACCCTCAGGGGAAAGAGGAGGAAAACAGACCAGCAGGCACTGTGGCCATTCACAGTGCAGACTGAACTACAGGAACAAACTGTGCCAGTAGTAGTTGCCCCTTTACAGAAGAAGAAATCCAAGATAAATCACTTTGCTTGGTGAGGGAATAAAAGGAAGCAGGGCACTTAGAACAGGAGGAGATGGGGACAGAGATAATTGCCCAATCCCTATTCCTGGGGGAGCTGTGAGATACATGAAAAGATTTCAGCTGCTAGTTGAATGAGCCACTAGTGACCTGACTGCTCTGATGCTGGGATATTGTGGCCCACGATATGAAAATAGATGGTAGTGAAGCCAAGCAACTGGGAGCCCTGTTTCAGGATGTGAGCATTGACAAGGGGATTGGGAAGAGGACAGAAACTCTCAGCCTCTGAAGACAACTTCTTTCAAGTGTGAAGGAAAGGTATTTTGTCAAGGATGATCTAGTAGTGCACCCAAGCAGGTGGAACGCTATGCAGAAAGGTTTCCAGTACCTGAGAAAACTAGCTGTGCTGCAGGTAGTCTATAGGGATTCAAATAATGAGCAGTCCCCTGTAGATCCAAAAGAGGTCTAGTGTACCATACACAATCTATGTGGTGGAAGTTTGTATGGAGTGCATCATTGTTGTACACCCATTCATTAGCATTGATGGCAATGAAAGGAGAACAGTCAGGTAGCTTCAGACTACCCAACTCCAGCAATATGAAGACCACCTTTTTTCCTCTCTACTGACCTGCACCTCAACTAGGAAAGACTGTCCAAGACTGCAGACAGTTTTAAAGGACTTGAGCAAACTAGAGAGGAAATGTCCCATGCTCCACCAATATGGACGAGAGTCTCTGCTATTGGGACCAAGTGCCTCGCTGCATGAGAGATAAAGTACGCACCATGAGGTAACTGGTGGTTTTACCTGCATTACCATGGAGAGGACATGTGGAAGTGGGATGGACAACCCACCTCTGCCCTAGCAGCACAGGTGTGTGAGTTGAGAAGAACAGACACCATATGAAATTCTTCAAGGATAAATGCCACTCCAGTTTCCAGTGGACAAGTCCTCAGACAGAATAGGAGGGCTGATATTACTTCCAATTCTCTTGAAGGGATCTCCAGTTCATATTTACAGGAAGTGAGCAACGAGTACTATGACCAGAACTAGAAGGGCCCTGCCTCCAGCCAGGTATGGAAAAGGGACAGTTGGATCTATTGGACTGTCTGGATCCAGTGGCCTGAAACATCAGACTCACAAGAGTATGAGGCCTTAGCTGACACCAGTGCACAGTATACCCTGATGCCATCGAGATATGTAGGGGTAGAATCCAGGGGTGACAGGGCGATCCCAACAGCTGACTGTACTGGAAGCTGTACTGAGCCTTACTGGAATGAATGGCAAAAACACCCAGCTGTGACTGGTCCAGAGACCCCATGCATCCTTGACATAGATTACCTCAGGAGAGGGTATTTCAAGGACCCAAAAGGGCATCATTGAACTTTTGGGATAGCTGCTGTGGAGACAGAGGAAATCAGACAGCTGAACACCTTGCCTGGTCTCTCAGAGGGCCTTTCTGCTGTGGGACTGCTGAGGGTTGAAAAACAACAGGTACCGATTGCTACCACAACAATGTACCCTTGACAGTACCACAACAAACCGGGAAACCATAATCCCCGTGCATGAGATGATTCATCCACTGGAGAGCCAGGGAGCAGTCAGCAAGACTCGCTCACCCTTTTTTAGTCCTGTATGGCCAGTGTGTAAGTCCACTGGAGAGTGGAGACTGACAGTGGGCTACTGTGGCCTAAACAAAGTCACACCACTATTGAGTGCTGCTGTGCTGGACATGCTGGGACTTCAGTACGAACTGGAGTCCAAGACAGCAAAGTGATGTCACCTTCAACACGACTAATGTATTTTTCTCCATTCCTTTAGCAAGAAACTACGGCCACAGTTTGCTTTCACCTGGAGAAAAAGTGCACTTGGAACCAACTGCCCCAGGGGTGGAAACACAGCCCCACTCTTTGCCATGGACTGATCCAGACTGATCTGGAAAAGGGTGAGGCTCCAGAACACTTGCAGTACATTGGTGACATCATCATATGAGACAACTCAGCAGAGAAAGTTTTTGAGAAAGGGGAGAAGATAATCCAGGTCCTCCTGAAGGTCAGTTTTGCCATAAAACAAAGTGAGGTCAAGGGATCTGCCCAGGAAATTCAGATTTAAGGAGTAAAATGGCAAGATGGACATTGTCAGATTCCAGTGGATGTGGTCAAGAAAATAGCAGCTATATCCCCACCAACAAGCAAGAACAGAACTCAGGCTTTCCTAGGTGCTGTGGATTTTTGGAGTATACACATTCCAGATTACGGTCAAATTGTAAGATGTCTCTATCATGTGACATTGAAGAAGAATGATTTTAAGTGGGTTCCTGAGCAACAACAAGCTTTTGAAAAAATTAAACAGGAGATTATTCATGCTGTAGCCCATGAGCCAATCAGAATGGGACAAGATGTAAAAATGTGCTCTACACTGCAGCCAGGAAGAATGGTCCTTCCTGAAGTCTCTGGCAAAAAGTACCCAGGGATACTTAAAGGGGTCCCTGGGGTTCTGGAGTTGGGGATACAAAGGATCTGAAGCCTGTTACACCCCTGTGGAGGCTGATGGGCCTGCAGGACTAGGGACTAAGAGTGTCCATTGGTGGGACAGTCCCTAGTACCGAAGAACCTCGCCAGGTTAGGGTGACAAAGGAGGCTTCCCCCCAGCACGCTTTGTTTTCCTGAGTTAATGTACCCCAGTTCTGCTGCCCCAGTTGGCCTGTTGGCCCCCCTGCCCCTTTATACCTAATATGCCCATGCCCTAGAGGGTTCTCCACCCCCTGTTGCCCAACTGGCCCTTGCCCCATCACCACTCCCTCAGAGTTTCCCTACTGGTTCCCTTACCCTAGCCCCACCTGTGTACCACCCTCATGCCCTCAGATCATTGGTCCCTGATGCTCTCTCCGCTCCCATAAATAAACCTGGACCCTCCCACAATCTTTGTCTCTGTCCCTGGACCCTTCATGAGTGTGGCTGCAATAAACCTCTCCCATGGAACCCTACACAAAGACCCTTCTTGCCTCTTTATCATCGACTCATTTGGAAGCTATCTGATGTGGGGTTGTTGGGGGGGGGGGGTGTGTGTGTGTAGTGGCCTCACCAAGAGGCTTCCTCCTGGAGACACTTTCGGAAGGTCACGGCACCCTCACCATCTGTCCACCCCACTGTGACACACCCCTACTGAAAAAGAGATACTGGCATCTTATGAAGGGGTTCAAGCTGCTTCAGTAGTGATTGGCACCAAAGCACAATTTCTTCTGGCCCTCAAACTATCAGTGCTGGGTTGGATGTTCAAAGGGAAAGTCCCTTCCACACATCATGCCACTGATGCTACATGGAATATGTGGGTCATGCTGATCACACAGTGATCTTGAATAGGAAACTGAAATTGCCCAGGGATCTTGGAAGTCATCATGAACTGGCCCAAAGGTGAAAATTTCAGATTATTCCCAGAAGAGGAAGAGGAGCAGGTGACACATGCTGAAGAGGCCCCACCATATAATCAGCTACCTGAAAACAAAAAGCTTTACATTCTCTTCTTTGCTGGTTCCTGCCATATCGTAAGGATACATTGAAAATGGAAGGCTGCTGTATGGAGTCCTATGCAACAAGTTGCAGAAGGTATTGAGGGACAAGCTGGATCAAGTCAGGTCACAGAGCTGAAAGGCATGCAGTTGGCTTCAGGTATCACTGAATGAGAGAAATGGCCAGTGCTCTNCATGCTACTGCCCAGACGGGGCCTTGAAATCTTGGGCCTTGAAAAGCAAGTCCTGTGGACACATGACACCCCAGAAAGAAGTGGGTTGAACAACAGGACTCATTTCCAAAATGATCTCATAGATACCTGAGCCAGAGAGCACAGTATTGAGTGGGTGTTGCTATCCTATAGCCTAGCAACATATCCCTTGCATGTCATTCACACCACGCCTGCCTTCTTATCACAGAAGTTTCAAGTCCTGTAACAGGCCAGCGTGGTTTGAGATACCCTCCAGCTGTTTTGTTATTTGTTAGTTTGATTTTGTTCCTCCCCTGAGATGTCTTTATTGGTTTACTATCATGTACCTTCCTTTCGTGATTGGTTAATTCTGTTATCTCTACCTCATGATGTAATACCTTAAAACTGACTGCCAGAGAGCAAACCGGGGTCTCTCTGTTCAGCTTCCCTTCAAGTTAACTGCCTCCTGCCCCACCCCGGGGGCAGGAGAAAATAAACTTGGAATGCAGCTAACAGAGTTTCCGTCTCTTTCCTCTGTACCTCCACTGCTGGCTTCTTAAACAGCAAGAACTACTTGCTGTTGGGATGGCGTTGGGCTGCACTGGCAAACTGAGGCACGCAAACCTCAGTTACCATCAAACCTTTAGTCGCTAGTTCACGCGGGCATCGGACCCCGTTTACCTGTGAGCCAGGCTGGAAACAAGCCTGGCAAGCAGCAACAAGTGGGTGCATCATACTCCCTCTCATGCACCATCCTCTGGGACAATTGAATGGTACAATGGACTGTGAAAAACCAAATTGAAAGCAATGGGTGGTGGGACCTTCAAGCATTAGGGCAAACATTTCGTGAAGCCACCAGGTTAGATAACTGGAGGTTCTATCAATCAAGCTGGCCCTATCCAGTCAAGATCTCCACATACCATAGAAGGGAATAAAGTCCCAATGGTGCATATGAGGAATGTGTTAGGGAAGACAGCTTGGGTTAGTCCTGCCTCAAGCAAAGGCAAACCCATCCATGGGATTTTTTTTTGCTCAAGGACCTGTGAGCACTTGATGTATAATGCAGAGGGACGGGGAAACACAATGTGTACCTCAAGGGGATTTGATATTTGGGTGAGAACAGTCTGTAATGTTGAATTGTATAATACTGGTTGCTGAATGACACTGCCACTGTAGGCCATAACTGCCATGGACAGTAAGGATGGATGGCTCCAGATAGACCAGTCATGAGCTCCTGATACAGCTTGCAACCACCCAACAGCACACCAGCCCTTCTGCCCTGGAAGACACCTAGGATGGATATAAGTATATATTTGGAAAGTGTAGGATCTGGGCATGGCATAAATGGCATAGAGTAAGGGGTGGATAATGTCCTAGTTTCAGCCAAGGACTGGGTTATCTTTTTTGTAGTAGTTAAGAGGGGGGGGAGCCTGGAGCCTGTGGTCATGTCTCAGTTTTTATTCTATACCACTCATGTTATCCCTGGGGGGCAGAAGTAAGGGCTTCTCGCTTCTGAGAAGAAAGGGGCGTGGCTTCGGGTGGAAGAAAAAAGGTGCCATGGAGAGGTTCTGCAACCATTTTGTCCTTTGCCATGAGAGCAGACAACAAGTGGAGTGGTGGAGTGGTGCTGATCCTGACTGGGGCATTTGTCTGCCATGTTTTTTCATTGTTTCAGGCTTGGGGGAAAAAAGCATGGTGAAGGGAGCATGTTGCTGTCCTATAGCAT
>VXAD01013234.1:299088-334764 GCA_013399195.1 Dicrurus megarhynchus | reverse complement strand
TTGCCCATGATGGTGTTTGGTGAATGATCTGTCCTGGTCCTTATCTCAACTCATGAACCCTTTGTTACATTTTCCTTTGTTACATTTTCTCTCCCCTGTCCAGCTGCAGAGGGGGAGTAATAGAGAGGCTTTGGTGGGTGCCTGGCATTCAGCCAGTGTCAGCCAATCACACTGCTGTAGAGACAGAGGACATTAAATAGCTGAATACCTTGCCTGGTCTCTTCTGCTGTGGGACTGCTGACAGTCAAAGAATAACAGGTAATGATCACTACCACAACAGTGCAGTGTTGGCAATATCATATCAGCCAGGACTCTGTGACCCCCATCCATGAGATGACTCATGAACTGCAGCACCAGGGAGTAGTCAGCAAGACTCACTCACTCTTTAATAGTCTATATGGCCAGTGTGTAAATCCAGTGGAGAGTAGAGACTGACAGAATTATTGTGGTCCAAAGGAAGTCACAACACCACTGAGCGCTGCTGTGCTGGACATGCTGGAACTTCAGTATGAGCTGGCGTCCAAGGCAGCAAAGTGGTGCCACCATTAATAGTGCAAATGTGTTTTTCTCAATTCCTTTAGAAGCAGAGTGTCTGCCACAGTTTGCTTTCACCTGGAGGGTGTCCAACACCTGGAACTGACTGCCCCATGGCTGGAAACTCAGGCCCACTATTTGCCTTGGACTGATCCAGACGGCACTGTAATAGAGTGTAGATATTGCTGAATGAGAGAAATGGCCAGCATTCTGCCTCTACACTGACTTGTGGATGGCAGCAAATGCCCTGTGGGGATGGCTAAACCGATGGAAAAAGACCAATTGGCAGCACAGAAGTAAACCCATCTGGGTTGCTGAATTGTGGCAAGAAATTACTGCCCAGGTAGAGAAGTTGGCTGTAAAAGCACACACACCCCTAGGAGTCGGGCTACTGAAGAGCATCACAACAATGGACAGGTGGATCAGGCTGCCAAGATTAAAGTGTCTCAGGTGGTCTTGGACAAGCAACGTAAGGGTGAATTATTTCTAATCAGTGTGCCCAGGACACATCAGATTATCAGGGAAGAGATACACCATAAAGATGGACTTGTGATTGAGGGCTAGACCCATGGACACTATTTTCCAAGTTATTCATAAGTGAAATGTGCACTGCATTTAAACAAGCAAGTGGGTAAAGCCTCTGAGGTGTGGTGGATGATGGTCAGAATACAAATATGGGGATGTTTGGCAGGTAAATTACATCACACTCCTGCAAACCAGCCAAGGCAGGTCCTACATGCTGATGGTGGTGTAAAGAACCACTGGCTGGCTGGAGATGCACCCTGTGCCTCACACCACTGCCTGAACACTATCTTGGGCCTTGAAAAGCAAGTCCTGTGGTGACATGGCACCCCAGAAAGAATTGAGTTGTACAACGGGACTCATTTCAAAAATAGCCTCACAGACCCCTGGTCCAGAGAGCACAGTATTGAGTGGGTATCATATTCCCTGTCATGCACCAGCCTCTGGGAAAATTGAACAGTACAATGAAGTGTTAAAACCACATTGATATCAATGGGTGGTTGGACCTTCAAACATGGTGGTCTGCACTTAGCAAAAGCCACCTCGTTAGTTGACTCTAGAGGGAGGCTTGATGAATTGACCTGTCTCAACCCAATCAAATCTTCACATACCAAAGGGGGGGGATAAAGTTCCTGTGGTGCATATTAGGAATGTGTTGGGGAGACAGCTTGGATTAGTCCTGCCTCAGGCAAAGGCAAACCCATCCGTGGGATTGGTTTTGCTCAATACCTGGGTGCACTTGTTGTATAATGTGATTGGGTGGGGAAGCATGATGTGTACCTCAAAGGGATTTGATTTTTCAGTGAGAACAGTCTGTAATGTCAGACTGTGTATGTAGTGTTGGTTGCTGAATGACCTTGCCACTCTGTGCCATAACTACCATGGCCAGTGAATATGAACTAGACAGAGATCTTGGAGGGATGGCCATTGATGATGGAAATGATAACTGTGCTTGTGTATATGTACTATATGTATATTGTTAGAAGGTGTAGGATTTGGGCATAAATTATATGGTACACAGTAAGGGGTGGATAATGTCCTGGTTCTTTCCAGGACAGGGTTATTTTTAGCAGTAGTCTGGATGGGTCATGGCTAGCACCTGGAGGTTATTTTCTACCACCTCACATCATCACTGAGGGCAAGGGGAGGACATTTGTTCTGGTTGTGGGGAATGTGGCAGCCGTTTGTGCAGGGCAGGTTTCCATGTGGTGGGTTTTGTGCGTGTGAATCGATCCCCTTTCTTTTTCACTTTTTGTGTATTTTGTGTAATGTTGTTCCTGTTACATTTCTGATCTCATTGCTGTTTCCGGTAAACTATCCTTTTTCTCAGCCTGTAATCTTTACTTTTTACAATTCTTCTCTCTCTCCTACCTCAAGGAGTGGGGAAGGGAGAAGGGGGAGTGAGTGAATCAGTGCACAGTTTGGAGTGTTTTCGGTAGTGATTCCTAAATCACAATAACATGATAAAAATAGACTGTAATTATTATACTTACGTGGTGTCTTTTTCTCAAGGAGAGAGAAACAGATGCTTAACACTGCTTTTAAAGGTGAAAAACATAGGTGAATAAGAATATGAGACATATGAATAAGAATATGTTGTGCTGTAGAATCTGAGTGACGCATTGTGCATTAGGCAGTATGCATGAAGCTTTACAAGCTTTACAAGCTGAGTAATTGGCAGCGAAAATAGTAAACATTTCATTTAGAAAAAAAAGATGAAAAAGAAAAAAAAAAAGAAAATGTCATGGCTAGTAAAATGTTTCACATGACCCTGGTAGTATTACTAATAACAGTAGTAATAGTATTTGGGAAGAAAACCAAAATCCATTACATTTATACTGCAAAACAAACTTTTAAGACTGTGGCTATAAACTTGAGCCAACTTAAGACACATCTCGGTGGAGAGCTTCTGTATTTCGTTTTTATAAAATGGATGTCTTTCATGCTCTCAGCTTTAAATTGAGTAGTAATGAAAGAAAATGGAGTGTGTGGGAATGAAGGGACTGAAATGCAGTCTACCTTTTAAAAGCTGTGGTCACAGACTTTTTTTGTAATTCTTTTTAAATAGAATAGTTTCATTGGATGGCTATTTCCTGTTAAAATTCCAACAACTCTGTGTCTGGTCTACTGAATGACAAGGCCTTAAAGGTCTTGAAATTCCTGTCTTTTAAATACCATTGTCCTTAAAGTGTATTGTGTTACGATGGAGAATTTTTCCAATAAACAAGAAAAGAAAAGGCTTTTATGGTCTAGTATAGAAGTAGCTAGTAGGTATTTGTAAGGTTTTTAGTTGAAAATGGTATACTTTTGGTTCTTTACCAGTGTGTTAAAAGATAAGTTTTTTCAGAACAGTCCTTATAAATCTGTGCAGTTTTAGACATTAATGATGAACAAGATAGGAATGCTGTAGCAGATGCTTTTCAGAACATAGTTCTGTGAGGGATTTGGGGGGGATTTTATGAAGTATTACCTCTTCTTTCTGAGTTTGTAAGTGCCACAAAATGAAAAAACACAAATGTTATCCCTAAATAGCATTTCTTATTGACACAATTAGAAAGACAGTTCTGCAGAGGATGCACTGTTAGTCTCATATAAATCTTATGTCCTTGTTCTTCAGAAAAAAACCAACAATGCCATTCAGTCTTTCTGGGGAAAGTAATTATTGGTCTCAGATATTTTCTTATACCTCTACGCAAAATTTACTCAATACATACAACCCTCATCTGGAGGAGTGGAAAGTAAGTTAGGTACTATAGTCTATTTTGAAATTATTCCATTTATTGTACACTTTCTTGGCTAAGATTATAAGAAAATATAGAGTAGGTATTTTTAATAAGGCTTCTAAGAATCTCTTTTCTATGCATTAATGATTAGTCTACTGATTGATAATTATTGTTTTAATTGAAAAGTATTTTTAAAACATCCATCATTCATAAAGTATAATAACTTGACAATGAGATTGATCAATGTAGTCTTAATTGGTGACAGTGCCAGAGTAATTTTGTCCTGTGTTTGTATGTGGCAATGGCAGACAAGCTGATTAGTAATTTTTTTTTTTGTAAGGCCTAAAACCGTATCTAAAGAAGACAGCATTACACCAGGTTTTTCCTTTTTTTAAAAAAAAAACCCCAACCTTATTAAATATAATAAAAGTGCACAAGAAAAAAAAAAAGGCTGAGAAGAAACATCTTGAGTTTTGAAAACCAGAAAAGGAAAAAAAAAGTTGCAGTTGTATACAGACACACTTATATGCTGTCACACTTATGGTTTTAGTAACCGTGTAGACTAATAAGGAGATGGGGAAAGCCACTGGATTTAGAGGTAGGATTCTTAATGCTTGTGGACTTCTTGTGTAAGAGTGGCTTGTTTATAAATGTCGAACCTTGGATTACGCACTGTGGGATTCCAGCTGCAGGATAACCAGCTGAGGGTTGAAGATGATATAGGACTGTTTCTCTTAAGAGCTCCTCAGAAAATGGCCATTTCTTCTTTACTGAAGGTTATGAAATCACATTATCCTTTATTCCTTTCTTCTGACATAACTACTCAGGAGTTTCCTTGCAACTCCAGATGGCATGTTCCTCTTTTGAAGTCATTGTTTTTGACCAATAGTGTTTGATTAAGTTTATGTAAATGAGAATTCTTTCCTTGTCTTTCAACATTTTTTACCAGTCCCAAGTAGCAGCAAATCTAAAAAAGCAGTGCTGATTCCTTCTTATTCTCAGCATTTCACTTTCAGTGGCTCAAAGAACTGGGAGAGACAATAGGGAGAACTCATGGATTTTAGTTATAAATTCTGGCATGTACATATGCCTCCAATACAGGCCTAAGCTACATACTTTGAAAAAACTACAGATATTAAAAATAGTAGCATATGCTGTTTGTCAGAAATAAGCATTTTTACAGTCCTTTTTGACAGTATTATGATTCAAGGGCTGATATAGCTGCCTTAGATCATAGCACTGCATTCTGATATTACAGCTTTAGATGGAAGGCATAGCTTTCTGTTTCATCCACAGTGAGTACTCTGTTTCTTTAGTTGTATTTTATTCCCATTCTCTTATTTGGTGACCCTTATGATGGCATAATTTGGAAGAAAACTGTGTTCAAAAGGGTTACAAATGAGTATTTAATTATAGATACTTAGAATGTCTCTTTAAAAAAATGTAAAGGAAAATGTTTTAAGCATGTGGTGAATAATAATTTATGAATATAAAATTAACATTTAAGTATACATTTATGACAACAGCGAATGTGGAAAGTCTGCAGGGGGAAGATTGCAAGATGATTTTAGTAAAACTTGTTTCGAAGTTATCCATGGCATTCAAAATATTTACTAAATAAAGCCGTCATGAATACTGATGATTCTGTGATTCTGTTTTGTTGGGGTTTTCTTTGTATGCATTAAATGTCTTTTTTTCTTTTTTAGTGGAACAGTATAGTATTTTTTTGTAAATGTTGTGTCTGCTCCAGCAAAGTGTGGGAAATAGGTCAAAGGCAACTTGGAAAATTTAAATAGAGATCTTCAATACATATGAGCAGAAACAAAAATGGGTCATGTTCTTTTATAGAGAGATTTTTTAAATTTTCCTTTTCTTTTACAAATCTATTTTAAACAATAAACAATTTTTAAAGGATTTTTACCACAGAAAATTGGGTAAAAAGCTTTTATCATGTCAGAGTAAAGCTCAAGAAATTACAGTTTCTAAATGGATTTCTTGTGTACACTCTATGTGGTTTTCAAAATAATTTAAAATATTCAGACTATTTAAATATACAGAACAGTAGGAATTTCACATTGAATAGTAGTATCTCAGGCCACTTCCATCACTCTTGCTGCCTGCTGTGCAATTGCCGATGACATCTTCTGTGCTGTAAAGCAGCTGGAAACAGTTATGCAACTAAAGCTAAAGGAAATCATTGTTAAGGTTTCATTGAAAGCATAAGCTGAGTGATGAAAAATATTGTCAATTCTCTCATCCCCTTTTAGTTTTGCAAGGATGTTAAGGCAATAAAGAGGTATCTCCGGTAAGATAAGAAGCAGTAACCGAGAAAAGCTTCAATGATTTGGCTAATTCTCTGTACTTACAGTGCTACAGCTTGACATATCCCTGTTTTCAAATTATGGATACATTGAGATGTGTGGATTCAACAGATGTGCTCATAAAAAATTCTATTCAAGATTTAGGTAAATGCTGTTTTTACAAACTGTATGTCTGAAAATAAAGTCTTATTACAGTAAATATAAACATTACAAACTGATCTTAGAAATCCCATGGAATTTCACAGGTATGTGTGTGCTGGAAGGTTTTTACAATTATGCTTAATTTAATTGTTTTATCGGAATGAAGAAATACCCAATTGGAACTAAATATCATTTTTATAGGAGATTTCTTCCATTTTATTGACATTGAAAAAGAAAACACACACACAAAAAATGGTTTTCAATGGTAAACACTATATGAATTTTAAAAGCAAGAAGCATCTGTTATATTAACTTGAGTGTTCCATAGTATTTTTTTAAATAGACCTAATGATTTTTGGTAAAAATAGTTTCATAATTTGCACTTGTTAGAAGTGGGAAATTATTACAATGATGTTAAATTGCATTGATACCGTGGATTAAAATAAGAGACCCGAAAAATGTTTCTTTTTAAGCTAAACTGTAGATAGGTTAAGTTTCTTGAGTAGCTACTGGAAAGATTGACATCTCTGTCATTTTAATGTTGATGAATGGTCCTCTAATATGTTTCGAAAAGAACTAGGCCCATTAGGATAGGGACTTACAGAGTTGCACCTGAAGCAGGTTCTCTAAGACCATTTCTCTCAAAACATACAATAGTTCATCGTAATAGTAAATTGAAATATGATGGAATGATACTTTTTATGCAGCTTAATAACTAGTGTTAAATTAATCTCCTTTACAGAAAAGAACGTGGATTATTAGTATCTAAAATACTTGGACAGAATTTCAAAATTTTCAAAGAGTTTCCGGACAGAGTTCTTCCCCCATACTATTCCAAATAAAAATTTTAAGAAATGGATTTTTTTCTTAACAAACAGACATTGGGGGGTTTTGACATCAGAGGAGGGCTGCATCATACTGGTTCTTTGAGTGCATCCATGACTGTCTGCTCTTTGGAGCAACAGGAGAGGAAGGGAAAACCCAAATGGCAGGGGAGCAGCCCTTGCTAGCTGATGCCCATCCTGCTGCCCCCGAGGCAGACAAGGAGGGCAGGCAGCAGGCTGGTAGTGCAGTTCTGCTTAGAGTCCAGATCATCAGTTAGAGTCTCTTGGTGCACTGAAGGCCCTGGCACTGGTTATGCTCAGTAACAGTAAAATTTCTTCTCAGTTGTGCTAATTTATGTCTGCATGTTCTTCTTTTTTCCTTCCGAAACATTTTTGGGTTCAGATTTTCAGAAGAAGAAATTAGTATTAGCCATCTAAAACAGTATTTAAAAACTGAATAATCAAATGTTGCTCTTCTTCCATAAACCAAGACTGAAAGGAATAATTGCTTTGTTTTGACAAGTGAACCAAAGAAGTATGACATAGAAGTCTTACAGGAATGCATGCATTAAAACTAGGCTGTCATGTTTACAAGGTGATTTTTTTCATTTGATGAATTTTTCAAACAGTCACTAGTCTGTAAACTATACTGATATTTTTTCCAAGGAACACAAGCTTCTTTTGGCTATCCTTTAAGGATAAGAGTTAGGATTAAATATAAATACCCAATTTTGATTATGCAGCTATTTTATGAAAACACTAACTCATTCCAAACTGTTAGTATGTTTGCAGTATATATATCTGTTATACAGTTCGTTTGACGCCAGTCATTGACTGTTCTACAAGACAGTTGAATAAAAGATGTGTTTGAGTTATAGGTATTGAATGACATTAAAATCACATTCTGTGTAAACTCTTTATAGGAGAAAAGGGAATGTGTGACCATGTCTCTGGTAAGTAGTATCATACTTGAAGAAAGAATTGTGTTTTCAGTATTCCTTTTATTTCAGTTCTGTAAAGCGCTGTTTAATGGTTTCCATTTAACTTCTAATTAGTGTCTTTAATTGCAGTAACATCTGTTAAGTCTTATATTAAAAGACTGACATTTCCTTAATGCTTTAAGAGATGTATTTGGTTTACATCCAGGCTTTTTCACCAGCAAGTGATTGAGTTTCATCTACATCCCAAAATGTTGGAAGTTTGAATTGTTATTTGCAAAGGGATATTCTGTAGCTTCTGAGTATTTAAGAAAATGCTGTATCCATTAAATATTTCATATTGGTGTACTGTTAATTGAGATGTGCAAGATATTATGCTTTAGAGAACTTCCATGTTTGTTCAAACATTGCTTTGGAAGAGCAAAACCAGAAATGTGTATTTCTGCTACTTTTAGGTCTACACCTCATATATGACCAAAACCAATCATCTTGACCCTGCATCTTAAATCTTTGATGGTTTTTTTTAAGCATGTGTTTTGTGGACAGTTCACTTAGAAAAATTCAATCTATTTTTCTAGTAGTGCCTCTAGATAACAACCAACACTGTAGTTGCTTTGTAAAAAAATATTGCTTGCAGGAAAAATAATGTATTTATTAATTTATTATATTTTGTTGCCCAAACATTGTATGCATCTGAGTATTTTGTTTGTTCCTCATGTTGTTGCTGCAATACTAAACAGTAGACATTAAATATACTGGTTATTAAGAAGGTTCCAGTTTTTATATAATATTTTTCTTTAATTTTGGTAGTAAGTCATCACTGATGGTAAAATCAACTTCATTATATCTCAAAAAGAGGATGCAGAAAAAAACAGAAAACAGGGGAAAAAAAACTACCAATGCTTTGCTTCTGATATAAAACTTGATTTAGTCTGGATTTTTATATTTGCATGTATGTGCAATGATGTGCCGAATTTCCAGAAAACAGTTACAGCTTGGACAGAAATTTTAAGCACGCAGAAAAGTTTACCCTGTAATGTGTTTATTTTTAGTTTCCATTTATAATAGTGAGAATTTTCTTTCTAAATCTTAAAAGAAAAAAAAACCTACTGCTGTGATTAATGTAAAAGAGCTGATTTCTTTAAACTAAAGAAATGCAAGATACTATGAAACTTATCTCAACATTTGTTTTCCTGGTTTCCCTCTGTAGCAGTCTACGCAGAAGCATGCACAAGTTTTACTATTCGACACTGATTTTATAATTGCACTCATAAATGCTTCCCTTACTAGTCGAATGTTTCCAAAGAACAAGATGTTGTATACTTCGCTACTTTTAGTCCACATTTTTCCATTATTTAACCATTTTTCTGTATTTGTTTTACAGATTCTAAAAATGGAATGGGGAGGAGAGTATTCTTTTGATTCTTCCAATTTGGACTGTTTGTTAAATGTTCTCCCTGGAGAATTGGAATTTCAACAAATCCTTAGTGATCTTGATGAGAAAATAAAGAAGAACTCTTCCAGGTAAAGATTATTCTATTTGTATCCAAAATCCTAGTGAAAGTCATTGCATTTAGGGAGAAATGTGGCTTAACTTACCTTTCTTTTCTAGTAGTAGGTTAAAATTCTGATAAATATTTCAGCAGTAGCTTTATTTTAACCACTCGAGCATTTAACAAATTCTTAATGCCATATAATTATTGTGCTAAAGCCTTTCTCTCTATGGTATTTTTAACAATTGTATCATCTTAATCTTAGGTTCTGTTGCAGTAGGTGTGATAGTGAAGGAAGAAAATGTGAATTCCCATGACAGTTGTATTTCCTACTACTATGAGATAGAATTTCCTACTAATGAGATAGAATTTTTATTGACTAAAAGAACTACAGAATTTGACAAAAAGCAGAATTTAAACTCAGTATGTTATTTAGGCATTTCTAATGGAAGTAGAAAAATGAATTAAGTTAACATATGTATATTTTTTTTCTTATATGATCCATTGATTTACTATTTCAGTTAAAACTCTTGTGCTACAATTACACATTTTCTAACTACAATTTGTAATATATTTCTTTGTCCACTTCATTGTAACATACTGATTTCCAAAAATCAGTGTTATAGAAACAGTGGAGTACTAAAAAAGTTCATTGTTGATGCAGATTTTTTGCATGAATACAAAATAATCAGCTCAGGGTTCTGTGCCTTTTTTGTAGCTAAACTCTTTAGTACCTTTGTAATACTTTCATTAGTGAAAGATGCTCTTAAGCAAATAGTTTTTGTCCATTTAAAAAAATAAGTGTACAGTCAGAGATATAACAAATGGCAGGATTTTATATTAAATTTTGAAAATGCTTACCTTTGGATAACAGTGCATCTTATTGAGAGTCGTATGATTTCAAAGAATGTCCTTCATGTCATCTCATTTAAGATTGTATCATTTTAATGTAGCCCACATTTGTGAGACGTCTTTGCTCCCAAACAGCTTCCAGAAGGATGGAAATAAACCATTGCCATATCTCACTGAAAACCGACTTAGATAATTTCTCAGTTATTGTCATATTGGTTATGCTGGGCTAAGAGGTTTTTTGGCTTATTTGTATTACTCTTATCTCAAATTTTCATTTCATTTAAAAACTTCTTGTTTACTAAAGTACTTGCAATATTAACAATTCCATGGTAGCAATGTTAGTGAAGATCTGGTAAATACGCTGTTGTGGACCCCTGCATAATACAATTTCATGTTAGAGTTTTCCAGCTGTTGACATGAGTGAAATGTAGATACTTACTCAGAGATTAGTTGATGCCATAACAGTTAATTACACAGGTAATTAAGTTTTGAGCATCTATGGTCTTGTATATCTGGAAAAAGCAGCATCAGCATTTTTAGCATAACTGTTGTCACCTCTTCAGCTACCAAATAAAGGTGATTTTGTTGTCACTGTGCAGACGTATCCTGAGAGTTAGGAAGATTAATATCAAAATGAACTTTCAGAATGAATGCTTTGCTACTATTTTTTTGTTTTAATGTGTGAAAAATGTATGTTGCTTGTTGAGAAAACATTTGATTTGACTGTGGGAAAGGAAGCCAGCTGTTCATTCCTTTAAGTGGTACTTTATGTCAACTTAACATTATATGTTACATTTTACATTAACATCATCACAGTGGAAGTGTTTCTATGTCTTGAAGGAGGCTGATTGTCACTGTCTTAGCTATCTAGTCTTACAAATTAGAAGGACCTTTCACTAAAAGTTTTGTAAGATCCAAATGATATTTTATTAAAGGAGAGCAGGAAACTGGATTAGGATGTGGTACACAGCAGTGCAGGTCAGGAAAAGTTTTGTGTTTCTGCTGAATTGACACTTAAGTTAGCGTTAACCTTATTTTCACAAGGAAGAACAGGAAGTAGCTCTGTAGTTACCAGGTGCTATTTTGCTCCTGTAATATGTCATTTTCAGAAATTGAGAGAGTTTAAAGTAAGATGGACAGCAGCTGATGTGACTTTTAAATTAAAAAGAGTCCTTTTATTGCTAATATATTAGAGGTAGCGTAGAACGAAATAATTTTCACGTTACCATTGATCTTTGTAAGTGATATGATAAGAGCAGCTCTGTGTGATATAGTGATACATTTGATATACAATCCATTTTTCATCAGATAGATTTATGCTTTTATTAGACCGCAGAGAATGAACATAATAGTATACAGCATATATATATATTTAAAAATAAAACATTGTGTAAAAAATTATAAGGCAAGAGTGTATAAATCATTCAACTGCTCATTTATTGCCTTCTAACTGAATAAGTTTTATAAAATTGTGGGACATGACAAATCAGATATGGTTTTCATCTGTTGAGTTACCTTCAGTAATTTTGTACTGTACCAACTCTATTTGGTGCTATAACAACAACAAAAAAAGGCCGTCCGTGTGCAATTGTTTTATATGCAAGTTTTAAGGTAGTAAGTGGTTCATTCATTCACTATTATATAACAGAACTCTTCTTATGCATGAATGTTAACTTTATTTTTACAGCAGTTTATAGAAGCAGGTGAATATTGCCATTGCTGGCAAGTTTTGGGTACAGTGATAGTCTCAGGTTATTCTCAAGTGTGAAGTTGTATTCATCAGGATGGCCTTTTGTCTTCATTCCTTCCTTTCACATTTACTTTGACTTTTACTGCTTGTCAAAACCGAGTATTTGAATATTTTTCCTAATTGGTGGTTTAAGAATTACTAACATTTAATTTGTGAGCAATCCACAAAACTAAACTTGCAGCTTATATTTAATACTTCTAAACAGGAAATACAGTACAGAGCTTGAAACCAAGCCTATAGTTCGTAACTTGAAGTGATTGTTAAGCATGAGATCTTTTCAGCAGTTGATTTTTATTTGTGTATTCAGTTTTTTCTTCAGTGAATGCTGCCTTTTAGTTGTGATAAAGTAACAAGATTTTATGAGACTGTAGGACCGTATGAGGTGTTCTAGGTCTTCATCAACAGAACAATTGCTTAGAATTCAACACAATTATTTATTAATAATTGTATCTCCACAGCACCCTGGAGACTATAAGTTTGTGAGGTTTTTCACAAATGCTTAATTTGACTTCAGTCTGATAAACTTCAGCCTGACCTAATTAACAGTATTTTAGTCATCAGGATTTTATAAAAGGGTTTTTTTGAAGGGCTGCAATCAGGTCAATGCTAGTAAGTGCTTATAGCATTGTATCTTTTCCCATCACTATTTGATATAAATGATAATAATTATTTGAGAAGTAACATGATCTTTACCTTGTGAGTCACAGACTATCTGGAAGGTGTCTCAGTAAGGATGTTAGTATGACATGGTCCAGCTGTTGATCATAACTTTGCTGATTTGGCAAGAAACGCTTCCCAATATTGAAACTTTACAACAAAGGGATGGAGGAGTTTCAAACAGGATGTCAAGTCAACCTATCTCATTCCATTTTGCTGTATCAGAACTGGAGTGTGCAAGGGCTTCTGTGTTTTTAAACTGAGATGTGCTACAGGAGTTATCTTTCTGTTTTATTTTGAAGAAAATCTTGGCTTGTTCTGCTTTGGAATTTTCTGGAAGCAGCTATGCCTCACATTCCTGTTAGTCAGAGATTTATCGAAATCTTGGCACCTCCAACCAAAATCCCAGGAGTGGTTGGGTATTTGGGAGAATTTCAAAATAGGGCTAATTGTAGAGGAAAAAAATTATGATTTTATCAGTTTTACTCAGACCTAATATTTATCACAGCTTTCAAAAAGAATTTGACTCTTTGGGGTGAATGTAACTGGCTTGTTGTACAAATGTATTACTTTAGTGTTAACCTGAGAACTTGATGCCTATAAAGATATTAGAGCAACCTTAAAATTAAAATCTTTGTCAGAATAGTAGTTGTCCAATCACTTTACTGGACCAATTGCTAGGAATAAGTAAATAAACTGAGTAAGGAATGTAATTTTTCTCCTGTGCATACTGTGTTGTCTTTGTGCATAATCACTGAGTTTGGGTTGGTTGTTCCTTATCAACTTGCTAGATGGGCAGCACAATTGCTCAGAAATTGCAGTTTAAGAATTCAGAAAGGCTGTTTTATTGACACACAATTTCTTTATTCAAATATTCAGTGATTATCACTGTGTCAGTACCTTAGGTGGTTAATTAGCTGTCATCTACATCTACAGAAGCTGTAATCTGGTCTTTGACTGCCCTGCAAAGTATCCCATTTCATTTCATACGAGCATATGAGATGATGGGTTTTGAACCATTATTTGTCACTGTCATGTTTTGGTCAATGGAGTTGAAAAACTCATGTTTCACTGCCAATCTTCTGAAATAACTTATCAAGACAAAGCTTGCATCTTGTGACTGAAATATCTCAAGCCTTTAAAACAAGATTGGAAATTAAAGGTGGGCGGGCAGTGGTTTGGTTAGAACTGACTGTTCTTAAGTGGTTAAGCTGTTGGGTAAGTTTCTCTTGCTAAAGTGTAGCAAAGTCATCACCATTCTATTTCTTGTGGTTTCAATGATAATGTTACTTTAGAGTAGATATGTTTTGTAAGTAGCTAAATTAGAGATAGGCAGTAGTTTTCAAAGTCGTTTAACCAGGTGCTGTGTCTTTGGTTTACGTTTTAGGGTTCAAGATCAAGAGAAAGTTTAACAATGAAAATGTCTGTTATACTGTTATACTGCTAAAAGACTTTCTCCAAATTTTTTTACTACTCACAGCAACTCCTCTGATACGCAGGTTTCTAAATTATATGACTCGTTTTTCTACAAATGTCCTCTGCCTTTAGCAGTCAAGGTTTTTAATGAGTAATAACAAAGTAGTTTTATAACACTTACATCTTCAACAGCCATGAAAACAATGATCTCAATTATTTTAAAACAATCTGTTCTGAATGAAAGACATGTAAACTGATTCTAAAGCTGTGTTTCCATGAATATGAGGATTTTAAGACTAAGGAACATGAGGGTGAAACATAATTTCAATTTTTAGCTTAGCAGTTTAATTTAACCGATGTCATTGTCGTTTTATGGCTGCTCCATATGCTAGATGAAATAAATTGAAATGTGCTTGTTAGAAATTGAAAGAAGTTAGAAGATCATATTTCAACTTACTCATAGTAATCTTAGGCAATGGAAAATGATATATGGAGAGGGCAACCCTCACTCTGATACTGTACTTTTCAAAATAATGTTGTGTGACATTGTATGATAGTATGATAGTGCTTACACTATCAGTTCCATTACAGTACTTTTTTAACTGTTTGTTCATTGATTAAGCCACTTAAAAAGCAGTCTCTCCACATGATTAGGTTATTTGTAAAAACTATCATTAACTTAATAAATAAGAGCACCTAAGGGCCCTTACATTGAGATTGTCTCTCTGCAGTGTGGGTCCTTACCAAATGCTTCTCCAGAAAAGCGCACCAATGTGGACACAGATAATATAAGACAGCTTTGCTTTGGTTTGTTAAAGAACTGCAAACACTCTCACCTGTAAAAAGGGGGAAGGTATTTCAGTCAAATCATTTTCACTTGCATAATTTTGTGGCTAGTAGTACTAGCCACAAAAAATTATGTGCCCACAAATTAAAAATTATGTGCCCAGGTACTACTTGTGTGGGAGTAAAGATTTGTTTCTTGAAAAATCAGTCAATTAAAAAAAAAAACATACAAGCATAACTATCATATTTCTTTGCTACAGAGAAAGGTTATTTTTTCTTCTTTGAGCTTTTATATTCAGTCCTTGCTTAGTAGTTTGGTGACTGGTTTTTTTCTATTTGTGTCTGAATAGTTCCACAGGTTCCAAAAAAGATGTTAAGTCATCTGTGGTTGAAAAGTTAATTGAGGGCTATTAAAATTGCACTAATATGTATATAATGTCAGTTGACATAATCTGGATTAATGCCTCAGTATGTTCAAAAAAGGCGCTAATGTACTGCTCTGAACTTTAAATAAATACATTTGCACTCAATGAAAAAATATTATTGGGAAAAAAGGACTTTAGCATTTTATATGGCTTTTAAAAAAATTGTACTTTTAAGATAAAATTAATTAAATACATTAAGCATACTTTTTTACATCAAAATTACATTTTTCTGAAACTTTAGCAGATTTATTTTCTAAACCAGGAAATCAAAGTCTCATTCTCCCCACACTGATAAAAAAATTATAAAGTTTTTAATACCAGCCTAGGTAGTGAGAAAAATTTACATCCTATTTAGCAGAAGTCTTTTACTTAAAATGCTTGCATTCTAAACTCAGTTTTTTTTCTTTTTTTTTTTTTTTGAGGTAACCAAATTTCTAAATATTTAATTCATGTAATTCATGTCAAGGAGTAAGTAACTATAATTAACCATGTTCTTGTACTGACAAAAATGTTAATAAGTTAATGTATTGACAAAAATCTTAATAGGATGTAGCAGTGGTTTTGAGACCCTGTTTACCTACAGTAGTCTGTATTCTGTAAATAGGATGAAAATATGTTTCTTCAATAAAAGACAGCTTTAGTCCTAATTAAATGTTTATTTTGGGAGGATAAAAGGATTAAATAAAACAAAGAGAGTAATCATGATTTATACTTGTGGGGGAGGCAAGGGGCAGGGGAGTGTCACTGATATCTATCCATTTAATTCCCTTATTAGTATTGGGACCAATTACCAAAATGTCTGTTCTTGAGAAGGCTGTGGTTTATTCATATCTTGTCGTTTATTAGCTTGCTCACAGATTCATATGTCAAAGAGAAGTGTAGAAGTTCACTCATATTGTAGTAGATTGGCACAGATTTAACAACAGTAGCATCTTTTATATTGCACAGTACTGTAATCTATTTGGGTGTATTTGAGACACATCAGCGCACCACAGTAAAATCCTTCGATAGTGTCCCAGGCGCCAAGGTGTATGAAGAAGGCATTTCAGTTTGTAGTCCTGAGAACAGGTTTCACAAGCTAAAAAGATACTTGCCAATCTTTTGTCAAGTTTAGAATGGGAATGCATGGCTGGGTAGTTAAACCTAGTTCTGCCTAGATCAAATACTATTTTTCTAACTGAAACTGTATAAAATATTAAGCATTGCTTTTGGGAAAAAAAAAAAAAAAAGTCGTCATGAAATACTGAAAAGGTGTTTTTGTAGAAAAAGATATAGAATTAGATTGTTTTGTATTTTCTTGTTTTGCTTTCAACTAATGTCCACACAAATAGAAATAAAACAATTCTAGATGTTCAGTTGTTCTTGTGATCTTTGGAACTGAAATCACTGTAATAACCTAACAGACACATCTGGTTTCATAAAAAGAGTTATGATTCTAGATTAATATTAAGAAGTGGATCAGCTCCTTGAAAACAAACTCTTTCAAATATTCTAATGACAAAACAAAAAAGAAAAGATCTGCTTTCTCAGCACAACTGGCTCTAAAATTCTTTACAACATTTTCTGTGATGTCAATGGGTCTTTAGGAAGTTATTAATATATCTTATGTTTTATAAAACAACTGCTGATTGCTAAAGGAGCGAAATGACACATTCACCTTTGAATACAGTAGTTGATTCAGTTTATAGTCTCTGCTTTAGCTAATTAAGCACCAAGGACCAGATATTAGGTTGGATAATGCCCCATTATTAACTACTTTATTAAAAAGAATAGGATTGTTTGAAAGTGAAGCCGTACATACTCTTGATGAGGATGGTACAATCTGGCCTGAAGGAAATTTTTTTTAGCTCTAGCTCAACTGTATTTAAATGTTAATTCAGAATTGTTAATTCTGCAAATTCAGGTCTTATTTTGTCAGGGTAACTTAATCCATGAATAACAAGGATCTTAATTTTAAGTAGTGTTACCTTAATTTTAAGTAGTTTTTCTTTTTAAAATACGGAATTTATAAAATGCTTTTGTCTCCAAATAATGAAGAAATATCCTGTTTTTTCTTTTTTTCTTTTAGCATAGAAAAGTGTCTTAAAGACCTTCAATCAGATGTAAATGAAATATGTACTGATGAAGTACTACAAAGCACAACTGACTGCATTCAGTGGCTAAATAACTGCAATTTTAGTTCTCTCAGACCTTCTTCTACAGACCATGGAGAGCTGCTGGAATTCCTTAACACCCTGGTAAAAATTGTTTATTAAAGACTTCAATGTTGGAAAGTTAGTAATAGTATTGGAGGTGGGAGTGTGAGTTCAATTAGTTTTCTCATTTCAGTCTTTAGTGTTGTGAAAATAGTTCAGAAATTCATGTTTGCAGCAGGGTGTTATGTTTCCTTTTGATCATGCCTTAAATAGATAAACTTGAGACAAAATCTTTTCACAGATGCTACCATATGTTCAGCACTGCTAGGATTGTTTTATAAACCACATGTTGTTAAAAAAATCATTGGAAGTTACTGTCTATACTAAGGCTGTTAGTGTTACTGCATGTTCTTTATTTGTATCAGTATGAATTTAACTCATCTAATATATGTTATTGTCCTTTATGCATTATTTAAGCATAAACTTCCTACCTTCTATGTGGCCAGAGGAGTAGGTGGTAGATGCCCCATCCCTGGAAATGATCAAGGGCTCTGAGCAGCCTTACCTAGGTGAAGATGTCCTTGCTCATTGTAGGAGGATTGTACTAAACGAGCTTTAAAAAGTCCTTTCCAATTCAAATGATTCTATGATTCTACACTTCCCAATTAGAAATGTGGGAGCTACAATCTTTGTCCTACCAAGTTATACAACTAGATGCAACAAGAAATCAAATTTCACTTCAATGAAAAGTACCATCATTTTAGAGGGTATTTTTATCCAAAATATTTAATAAAAGTTTACATTTGAAAATATATGTGGAAATGGAAGTGTGGAAAATTGAATTGGCAAGATAAGTGAAGGTTGATACCTCACTAAATGATGGTCTTCAGGTTTATATATAAATAAAAATAAAAATAAAAATAAAAATAAAAATAAAAATTATATATATATATGTGTGCATTTGATATTATACATATATATGAGGTCAAAACATATAAACAGTATCCAGTGATTATTCTTTGTCACTTCCATGTCATGCTTTAGTTGTGGACCAAGAATAACTTTAGGCTAAGATTAGTTGTCAAGGAAGAGGAAAATGGTAAAGAAGTGAAGTGTTTTCTCTGTCTTGAGCACAAGCTTCATAAAATCACCTTTTGTGGTTTTTTAACTCTTAGAACTCTTGTTGTTCTTTCAGTTGCCCTTGGTTTCCCTGGATATTGACCTGTGTCAAATGAGGAAGTAACTTTTAGAGACAGAAGGTCTTTAATGTTCATGTGGTGAAGAGTGATTTTGTTCTCTTCTGACGAAGATGATCAGTATGAATGTTATTGTTAATAATCATCCCACTCAAGGGTGTCAGAGACTCCGACATGTCATACTTGATCTAGATGAAATTAGAGAATCCCAGAAAAAGCTGATTATGGAGTTCTTGCCTTCAGAACTCTTTTGTGATTCCTCTTAGTCCACTTAGATCCTTACTGAATTCCCTCAGAAGGTGGCATGGCAATGATGACCTACTTGTGTCCATTCCCTGTTTACTTCCTTCTTCAAGGTCTATTTAAGCCATATGCCTGAACACCAGATGGCGGCATTTGTTTGGAAAACACTAAAATGTCCCCATTTCAGGAATATCTTGCACAAAATGTGCTTTCTAGCTTTCCAGCTTCCCAGGAGCTTACTAACTGCATGACAGTCTTGCTGTGAGCTGTATGGGTCTGTGGCAGGCTGCTAAACAGACAGCAAAGTGAGAAGCCTGAAAATCTCAATTCTGCACAGTTTATCATGAAAACATTTTTGGAGCTCAGAAACTCGGACATAACTATTTCTGGGTTTATGGCTCCTTAGATAATCCAGCGTGTTGTGTAGATGGGATTACAGATGAAGTGTGTATCTGTACTGTCTGTTTCTATCTGTAGTGTTGACTGTACTACAGTCTGTTTGTAAGTAGTTATATTCACAGTAGATAATCTCAGTTCCATAAACAGGTCTGCAGTAAACTATTTTCAATAATATTCAGCAGTAATGAGATTATTATGATCTGACCTTTCTTAAATGTATATCTCTATCCATTGAAGTAATTAGTAAATTTCTTCTTGCATGCTTTTTATTAAGTATATATAATTCATATTCAGTAACAGGAACCTTCTTTCTACTTCAGGACAATATTCCTATTCATTGTTATCCTTTATTATGTGTGTTTATTTTGTTAGAAATTTTGTTTATAAGATGCTGGGACAATTAAAAACTGCAAAGTTCTTTTTGGGCTTTGGCTGAGGTGCTGTGTTTAAGTTTATTGCTATTATCAAGCATTTTAAAACTCTTATGAAAATACCAAGAGCTTCTTCATGACAGCTGAAAATGTTAATTATGTGAAATTTTGTCATTCTCTGTACTGTCTCGTAACTAAATATTTAAAAGCTGAATATGTGCACTAACACATTGTCATTAAATTCTCTTCCTAATGGCAGATTCTTGTTTTAACCAAGCCTTCATCTTACTGTATTCATTTATTGATGTGGTAGGTTGTAGTCTGTTCTAGGCAGTACTCCAGTTGGTAAACTGCAACTGGTTGTCTGTATGTTACCATTGTCACTAGCTCTGTGCTCATAAGGGAACTTTTTATGCTTCTCCAAACCTTTGGATACTAATTTGGATATTTTTCTCCTGAATAGTGTTGGCATCACCTTTTGCAATGTTTTTATAGGTTAATTTTTAAATTGAAAAGGCTATATCAATATAGGCAAATTTTGAAGACACTTGATGACACTTTTCAGAGCTTCAAAGTTCACTTCAGGTACCCTTTCTGAGTAACACCAAGTCTAAAATGGCATCCATACGCTCCTATTTTTAATGCTTTAGTTTAAATTACAAAGGGCTTGAAACAATCCTTAGATATATAAAAAAATTCCTGTTTTGCCTTAAAAAGCAGCAGTAGGGATTTGCTTGGAGGATCATTTGGATTCACCATTGAAGGCATCAGGTGCATGCACTGTTTTGACAGCTTCTCTTGCTTTGTACATTTCAGAATGTAGTATTTGAGCATGGTTCATAAAATAAAAAAGTAACATTTAAAGTCCAGAAGTCTACTTGTCAAGCGACAACTTTTCAACACAGTCATTAGTGATCAGGGTTTCAGCTTACACTTTGAGACACATTTTTCTTTGGGGCCACAAAACTTTATAGAATACTTCAGCAGATAATAAAGGAAAATCTGATCAGTGTTATGTATATACATATTGATGTGTATGATTTAAGATTTTCACTAGTTGCACATATTTCTATTATGTGCACATGTTTTTCTAGGATGATATTCAACTGATAATTTCCTTCATTATTCTTTCATGTCTTTCCTTCCTGTAAGTAAAAAGGATTAATAAGAAATGTTTTGAAATAAAGATCTAAAATGGAAGAAAAATAGGTAGGCTATTTTTTTTAAAACTTTCTTTTTAAGAGGCAATCATGCTCCCAGTCTGTTATTCAGAATTAGGTACTGTACTGAAAGTGTTTTATTTTTATAATTTTTTTCAAGAAACACTCCAGAGTAGAGGGCAACAGAAAGGTTAAACCCTCTAAGCTATGTGACTGGTTTTAAACATCCAGAACAAAGAGTAGGACTTCTGATTTTAAAAAAGTTTGTGACTCTACAGCATAATTATCTACTAATAAAAGCTTGCTACAGTGGAAAAATTAAAGATTTTGCATTCAGAATTTGTTGTATTTATGCAATACCATACTCCATCTTGAATAATCTACCACTCTTTCAAAATGGGAACAGAAATAAAACTAACAATTTCTTAAAATACTGTAAGTTAAATGAATCAGTAATTCTGAAGGTGGAAGGTAGCAATGGTTTCTTTACCAGCCTTGCTTTATAGTGTGGAGTATAACTTGGAAACAGTGCTGGTTTCAAGTGGCTAGTATGGGGCTATGTTTTGGATTTGTGCTGAACACAGAGTTGATAGTGTGATGTTTTTGTTATTGCTGAGCCGGGCTTACCCAGAGCCAGGACCTTTTCTGTTTTTTGTACAGCCATCCTGCTGAGGAAGTTGAGGGTGCCTGGGAAGGTGGGAGGAGACACGGCTTGGACAGGTGACCCCAACTGACCAAAGGGATATTCTGGACCATGTGACATCGTGGTCAGTATATCAAGTGGGAAGGAGAAAGAAGTCAGGACATTTAAAGTGATGACATTTGTCTTCCAAAGTAACCATTACATGTGATAGGGCCGTGCTCNGGTTTCAAGTGGCTAGTATGGGGCTATGTTTTGGATTTGTGCTGAACACAGAGTTGATAGTGTGATGTTTTTGTTATTGCTGAGCCGGGCTTACCCAGAGCCAGGACCTTTTCTGTTTTTTGTACAGCCATCCTGCTGAGGAAGTTGAGGGTGCCTGGGAAGGTGGGAGGAGACACGGCTTGGACAGGTGACCCCAACTGACCAAAGGGATATTCTGGACCATGTGACATCGTGGTCAGTATATCAAGTGGGAAGGAGAAAGAAGTCAGGACATTTAAAGTGATGACATTTGTCTTCCAAAGTAACCATTACATGTGATAGGGCCGTGCTCTCCCGGAGGTGGCTGAACACCTGCCTGCCATTGGAAGTGAATTAACTCTGTGTTTTGCTTTGCTTGTGTGCATGGCTTTTTGCTTTCCCTCTTAAACTGTCTGTACTTAAACTGTAAACTCAACCCATGAGTTTTATGGCTTTTCCCCTTCCAATTCTCTCCCCAGTTCTGCTGGTAGGAGAGTGAGCAAGTGGCTGTGTGGGGTTTGATTGCTGCCTGGGGTGAAACTATGACAGAGACACAGATAAAAGACACAACTGGAATGAACCCCCCTCAGGTGGTTTGCCACAATGCTTTTCCCTGTTGGAGAGAAGCAATGGGAGGTGAAGGAGCAAGTGAGAGGGCCCCTAGATTCTCATTCACTTAAGGCTTTCCTACTGAAACTAAGAAAATCAAGAATACCACCAATTTCACTCAGTTTTCTTGTGATGGTAGTATTGAGCTGTGACAAGAGGAGCTGACATTTGCTGCATGACCTCTTGAAGCTGAAGCAGCTCTAAGGTCAGAGATCCTAGCCCTAGACTGAGAGAGAGCTCTTCAGTCTTGAATGAGGAAGGAACAGCAGCCATGTGGTTTCATTTGCTTTGTTAACTGACTGCCTTTTCCAACCCATATAGCACAGATGTATATAGAGATCGCTGTATTGTTAGTATATACCAGTACAGTATGAAACAGTCTGCGTCTTGGTTTGATGGCATGCACAGCTTCTGTCCTATGTGATCTAAGCCTCTTTAATTCTTAAAAAGTTCTCAATTTTAGTTCTTTAAGGGAATCCTGGGAAGACTATTTTATCCTTAGAATGGCCTTTTTGATGGTTGCCTGCTGAGCCATAGAAGGTGACCATTTTATAAATTCCTTGCTTGATTTTATGAGAAAAACCTGTCATTATCTGCGTAAATCTTAAGTAATTTTTCACACAGTTTTCTTTCAAATATGTGTGTCTGTGACCACAACAAAAGGGCTGCCAAGGGTTTCCTTTGAACTGTGGTCTAGAACTGATTGAGAAAAGAGGTTGGGGATTTAGGAAAGATGAGAAGAGGAATGTGAGATATTGGCAGAGGTAGACAAGAAAATTAATTCACATATAAATCCTGTTTTCCACAGGTTTTATAATTCCTATTGCTTACATATCTTATTTGCTGTTAAGATAATTAGTATTGGAAACACAGTTTTTAATCTAGTATGAAGCTGTTAATTTAATGAACCAGAATTAACAGAAATTTCTAAAATACTGTCTGATTTACCTTTGTTAGCAAAGTTTGCTGAAGAATGAGAAAAATCAAGAAGAAATGGTACTTCACTTCCTTCTGGATCTCTCTAGTCAGTGTGGTGTCTCATTTCCCTGTACTGCAAGCGGGACGTCTTTTGAGTTAACATCTTCCCTTCATACCATTCAGGATGATTCAGCTGTGGATGTGAAATCTCTTTGGGATGACGTGAGATTGCATCTTCGACAATTTTTAGTAAATAGACTGCAAAGTCAAGAAGAAACAAACACAAATGCTTTGCAACAACAAATGGAGTGTAAAACTCAGTGTGTACAGCAGCTTCTGTTTCTTTATCCTAAATCAGAAGTCTTAATGAAGTATCAAAATATGCAGAATAGACTGGTTAATGATCTTCTACAGAACTGTATTTTGTCTAGTTGTGGTGAAACGAATTTTGATAAGGTGGTTCATGGTTACCAAAGTTCCATACCCAGGTTGTGCGCAATGATAAAAGAGGATTTGTATATACTAAGTGGAACTATTGGTCCATCCTCATCATTAAAGTTTATTAATGAAACTTACCTGGATACCATCACTGAAGAAATGACAGTTCTTCTTGAAAGACTTTGTGAGCTACAGTTCAAAGAAAATGCTCTACATATAGTTAAAGCAAGCAAGATTTCAAAGAAGCATAGAGGAACAGTTCATGCTGTGGGTTAGTAGTCTTATTTTATGTTCTTTGTAGTTAGATGTTATTTTAATTCTACTACTTTTTTTTTATATACTTGATTATTTTCTGTGAAGAAAGAGACCTGAAATTATTAATTACAGCTTTATGTTCTAAACATATTACTGCAGTTGAATTGTCAGTGTAATTGTGTCAGAATTGTGCTGTAAAAGTGAGAGTAACTTATGTAACTTAACAAAACCCCATTATAATCCATTCGATAACATTGTCATGTCATAGTAATTTTTCTCAGCCTGATTTATTCCAGCTGCTGAAATATGTACTAGAATAAGAACTATTTAATCCAGATTTAAATAAACACAAACTCTTCTGTCTTCTATCCCTACTTTTTTTTTTTCAAATTGTCAGACATTTAAAGGAGATTATAAGAATGACTGTACAGTAATGTGTCTATGAAGCAGATACTGATTCACACATCAGAGCTGATCCAGAAGATTACTATGCAGATTCTAATTCTCAAACTAAGAAACAAACTAAAAACCCATTTACACTTTGTAGTCTTGTGAAAGTACAGTAAGTTAGAGTTAATACCACCTGGTAATTTCTTCTAGTTACATGAAATGTTAAGCAGGAATGGAATATGTTATTGATGTAGTATTTTCTATAGTTTCTTTTTGCAGTTTTAAAGTCTGACACGCTAATTTCCAAAGGGAAGAATCAGCGGTTTGGAAGAAACAATACAGAATAGAAACTTTCATAACATAATTGCACAATTGTATGCAATTGCTTTTTCAATGCAGTGTTTTGAGCGCACCTCTGTGCAGGAGCTGTTTGTTTAAAGCATAGCTTTCCATAAAGTGATTTGCAGACAGAAAATATTAAAAGTTTAGAATCATGTGGAAAAATACAGAAAAAGAAGATCTTTGGATTGTGCAGTGTAGAGAAAGGATAAGTGAGATGATGATTTGTCAGGTCTATACAGAAGAAAATTACACACTTCTAAGTTTTAAAGTCAGCACACATGTTAGTGTAAGTCAACTAAAAATTCCAGTGGAAGAAATGCAAAGATAATTTTTCAACAGGAACTGAAATATGGAGAAATATTGGAACATGTGAAAGACAAGGGAAAAGGCATGCAGTCAAGTAGGTTGAAAGGATGAGAAGTTCAGCGTATATACTAGTGGGATGGAGTGTTGGTGGGAAACAATGAGAAGAAGTAGTGTCTGAGTACTGTTGAGATACGAAATAACAAGAAATGTGTCTTTGAATTGCATAGTGAGATGGGAGTCAGTGAAATGATTCACTGCCAAAAAAAGTTACCTGTAGCAAACAGAAGTTTGTAACTTAATTTTTCTTTCAGTCTCAAAACAGCTCACGAAGATGGGGAAGTTCAGTTATCTCCATTTTACATCTAAAACATGGAGTTCAAAGTGATCACAAACGTGTCTCTCTGAAAAACTGTAGTTTAACTCTGTATTACAAGAAGGAAGAGAACAGTCATTCAACCTGTTAATACAGTACTTCCTCTGCTTAAATTTTTTTTGCCACAGGATGTGACTTTGCATGTTTTTGTGTCAGTGCATCTATCTGTACGGATTTCCAGTACACATTTCTTTTGTATATTCAAAAAAACAGAGGAAGGAGAAAATAAACAAAGTAGATCTTAGGACTTGCTTGCAACTTTAAAACATTTTATGCAATTAATTTAAATTTTAAAAATAATTCCTCTATTTTATAAATATTAGAGCAGATTTTAATTTTTATTGAAAATTCATTCAATGTCAGATTTGCAGGTGCAGCAGCTGTCTCCTTAGCACCCATAAAATGTGTTTAGAATTGCTGTTTGTTAATATCATTTAATTCTCAAAATTACTTTCTTCGCAGGGGCTGTCATGCTCACGTCTTCATATGATTTTACTTCAAGAAGTTATTATGGGAAGTAGGTATTGATTTGGCTACAATTTTTGGCTACAATAGGGTTTTCTGCAATTCTTATTAGTTTTCTGCAGAAAACTGCTCTTACAGACTTCAGGCAGCCAAACCATAAGGCACCAATAGTGAAATCAGCAGGCTAAAACAAAATATGAGGTCCAAGTTGTGAAGTTTTGAGTGTGATTTGTTTTTCTTCATTTTCTGGACATGTCATAGCCTATTATCTGGTATTATTCATCAACTCAAGCAAAAATTACCCTTGTATCATTACTAAAGCGGTTATTACTGAGTAGCTTATATGTATATAAGCTTGTATGCAAAAATTCTTTTTTGGAAAGAAATTTCTCTCCTGTAAGTGTATGAACATTCTACAATTGTACCAGACAAAAAGGCATTTTTTTCCTTTAGAATTAAAATGTTCAGAAGGTAGTTCACAGTGAAATAACTATTTGGGAAATATTTTATGAGGTGTGTAATGGTGGACAAGTTCTTAATGTCAAGTGACTTTTCCTGCTTGGAACTCTTAAATTCTGGTACTTTGTTGCCCTCCCACAAATTCGAGTGGAAATCTATTTTTACATACGTTAGGTTAAAAGACAGCTTTAATAGATTACTTTGACAGTCGTACCCAGTTTGCCAAGTACCAAAAGAACCTTGTGCATAAATATGGAGGGAGGGACAGAAAGAGGTTTTTTTCTTGGCTGAAAGACAGATGTGTTTCTTATTTTTTGATGCATGTTGCCTCTGCCCTCTGGGAGCCCTCAAACCAGCATATTTCAGAACATCAAAATAATTTAATCTTGAGCATTCAGTTGGGACTGTTACCCCACAGGTGATAGAAGGGTTTGTGTTTGCTTACTCCATCCTCAGGGTAATGCGGTTTTTGGTTGATGCTTGTTGTGGGTTTTTTCATAAGAACTGCTGTAATTGATCCTACTAGATAGCATAGGAAAAAACCCCCAGAAAATAGTGAAACAGTGCCAAAACCTCAGAAAACTTTCTATAAACATCCTTTTTCTTCTGGGAAAATAGAGGTAGTCTATAACAAGCTTTAACAGAGTTATGTTTAAAATATTTCATATATAATAATCTATTTGTGAAGTAAGGAATTAACATTTTTCTTTTCATACTGTATTAGATCAGTTATTTGTGAAGTACTATAAAGAGATTGTTTCCATTTAACAGTAGCTAGGAAGTGTGTGGCTTGACAGAGAAGCTGTCAAAATGGCATGTGAAAAGGCAAATTTTTGGAACTCAGCATCTTCAGTTGCCAACTCTAGTGGAGGCAGGTGGTTTTATGTTACAGCTTGATCCTCTTACCTGTTAAATCTGTGCCTCATTACCTTTAACAGTGCAGGATTCAGCCAACAATATTTGGGCTGTTATTGCAGGAGGTTTTTATATAACATGAATTGTAATTTCTCTGTGTACTCTCAGAACATAATCAGTGTCTCCAACCTGCTAGAATAATATGCAAGGAATGTTTCCCAATCCACCCCCTCAAGGTTTTTGGATTTTTAATGGGACTTTGTTGTTTCAGACTTTCTATCATATTAATCATTTGCATCTTTCAAAGTTTTATGTAATGTTGTGGTACTTAAAAATATACTAAAAATATCTGTTGACAACACTTAGCATGCAAAGAATCACAGCTGGTTTTCAGGTTATCTCTTATGATTTTTTGCTTCAATTTCCAGTATGGTATTTCTTGGAAATTGTTTGCTGTAAGTCTACTGAATGTGTATTGTAGTTTTGCCTTTTGAACCTTTTTTGTGTTCCTTTGTTCGCAAAAATGTTAAGCTAGTTTAATCAGGCATTACTAACCTGTATTAATTTGACATCTGTTAGATGAAGAAACAGCTACTCTTACAGGTGATAAGACATCTTGCAAAGAAACTTAAAGCTGTTGGAATTATAAACAGTTCATGAATTAGTGGAAGGTTTTCTTTGGTTTTATTTATATACTTTTTGTATGTAAAAGAGTATAAATACTTACGTAGACTAATTAGCTGGTTTTTAAAAATTTCCTGTGGTTAAAACTAAACAGAGATCAGAGCTTTGAGTTTTATTTTTTCTGACATACTCAAACTGATTGGCTTAATGTTTTTAAATAGTCACAAACTTTCCAGAGACCCTGATACATTTAAAATCATAAATGAACTTGGTTTCTAAAATCTGAGGCAATAGATATTGTGTTCCTACATATCAGTTGTTCATTATTTTTCAGAAAATATTATTGCAAAGTGGAGGTAAACTAAAGTGATGCAGATTTGACTAAGCACATTTTTAGCTAGAAAATAATTAAATTATTTTTAGAGATATACTTTAGAGATATACTTTAATATTAATGTATTACACTTTTACCCCACTATATATCCTTTCAGTTAGATGTCCAGCAGGCTTCCTTTCTCTTTTCTTTCTCCACATTATAACCGACTTCCATTCTATTGTAAAGATATATTCAAATGCAAACTGTGATTTAAATTATTATATTTTAAATTTATTATCTTTAAATGTTCATGAGTTCCTACAGAATATATTGTGTTTGTGGAATACCTAATATGAATATGGCATATATCTAAACTTGAATAGAGGGACTCAGTACAATTTATAAGAGCTGCATTTGTGCAGTGGAGTTGAGAGCAAGAAGAGAAACAGGCTCTGGAGTAACTTGTTGAAATGAAGACAACTTTGGGATGTTAAATTAAAGTCCTTGATAAGTAAAATCTATTTTGAGCTCACTTATATATTCCCAGCAATTTGCTAAAGAGCTAACTTGAAATACAAGTTTTGGGTTTTGCACATTTAACTTAAATTTGATTTCTCTACTAAGTTTATGTGTGTATGGTTTTATTCCCCCTAGTTTATAATTTCCTCTTTTTGAAATTAAGAACTTTAGTTTCAGACTTTCTTTTCACCTTCTGTATAATTCACATTTACTTGGTTTGTGATCTCATAAGCCACCATTATGGCCTACAACCAATCTTCTATGATTTTTGTCTTTTCTATCAAAAATATGCCTAAAATAGTATTAATACTTGCTGGTTTAGTGACTGCATGATTAAAAAAACCCCAACTGTTCACATCTGGCAATAATTAGGACTCCATAACTTTAGTATAATATATCTCCCATTTATATCTGGAAATTAAAGAGTTCCAAACTTGGATTAATGTAATTAATATTTATATCTTTGCAACTTTTTTGATATTTCTGTACAGATAACAGTTTATAGCAGATAATTTGCAATATTTGTGCTGTAGTTACGATTGGTTTTCCATCATGTTTTCTTGCCCACAGTCCACTATATGGTTTTTTAGAAGTATGAGGATGAAAGGGGAAAGTGTTTTAGTCACTTGACTTACTACTGTTCAGTCCTGAAAGTCCTGTTGCATCTTTCTGAAGTGCTGGGAAGGCATGTAACACAAAGTAGTACATATAGATTACAGATGATAATATCCTGTATGACATCCTGCTTCTGCAGATCAAATTCATTCTTTTTGGACTAGTACAAGCAAGCTTTCAGTTAAGTGTGTAATGTGTTGCTAAGGGCCAAATGTTTAGAATTATAAAGTTTTAGAATTTAATTATGGAAGTTATTTGAAGTTGGGTTTTTTTTAATAAATTTAAACTTTAGAGTATTTGAAGACCCACATAACTACTGTAGTGACTTTTAGACATTATTGTTGCTGTCCTATAGCATAGCAACATAACCCTCGCATGTCACTCACAGAAGTTTCAAGTCCAGTAACAGGTCAGCGTGGTTTGAAATACCCTCTAGCTGTCTTGTTACTTGTTAGTTTGATTTTGTTCCTCCCCTGAGGGGTCTTTATTGGTTTACTGTCATGTACCTTCTTTCATGATTGGTTCATTCTGTTATCTCTACCTGATGATGTAACACTTTAAAACTCTCTGCGAGAGAACAAACGGGGTCTCTCTGCTTCAGCTCCCCTTCAAGCTAACTGGCCCCTGCCCTCTCGGGGGCAGGAGAAAATAAACTTGGAATGAAGCTGACAGAGTTTCCACTCTTTTCTCCGTACCTTCCGCTGCTGGCTACAGCATGCCTACATGCTGTGAGGAGGCGTTGGGCTGCACTGGTAAACTGAGGCACGCAAACCTCAGTTACCATCAATTCGGTCGCTGGTTCACGCGGGCATCGGACCCCGTTAACCTGCGAGCCAGGCTGGGAACAGCAGCATGGCCGGCAGATTTTAACAATTATAAAGGCAAAAATAAGGAAGTTTAACAGAAACTGGAATTTCATCCTCCTTGCTTCCTTGCATGTCCCTCTTCTTGTTTTTTCTTACTTCAGGAGACCCACTATAACCTGCTCATCCCCTCTTGTGAACATGCTCGCTTTGTTTCTGTTTGTGCACGACCAGCAGTATCTTTATGTGCTTCCATTGTATTTCTGCCTGCTTGGCATCTCCTTCTGACTCCTGTTTCTACTCTCTCTGTCCCGCTGCAGACTACCTGGTAACATAACTTCTATGGGAACAGGGCTTTAGGGACCTATATAAAACAAGATACGGAAGGAATGGTACCTTGTGCAGGTCACCATTGCAACTGCTGACCCCTTGAGCTTCTCTGCACACGTATTCACAGAATTGTAAAGGTTGGAAGGGACCTGAAAGATCATCTGCTTCCACCGCACACCCCTGTTGTGGGCGGAAACGCCTTCCATTAGACCAGGTTGCTCAAAGTCGCATCCAGCCTGGCCTTGAATGCTTCCGGGGACGAGGCATCCACAGCTTCTCTGGGCAACCTGTTCCAGTGCCTCATCACCCTCACAGTCAAGAGTTTCATCCTAACATCTAATCTAAAGCTACTCTCTTTCAATTTGAAGCCACTTCTCATTGTCCTGTCACTACCTGCCCTAGTCTCCAGCTCTCTTGTAGCCCCTTTAGGTACTGGACAGGGCTCTCTCTGGAGAGAGAGCCTTCTCTTCTCCGTGCTGAACAACCTCAACTCTCTCAGCCTGTCTTCATCTATGCTGAGGTATGGCACAGTCTTCCCCATATCTTACACAGGTGGAGAGAAAAACCCTATGGGTTCCATCCATGAAAGATGGGGAAGAAACAGATATCAAGTAAAACTATAGCACTTCTCTCTTATGCATGCATAACTTTAACAGAATACATGATGACAACAGTAAAAGTGTTACTACATAGGGATTGAGTAAAAATGTAGATACAATCATTAGATGTTTTGCTTTCTATATACCAGAGATTGCTAATTTTTTTATTATGAACCACTCAACATTGCGATATTCAATAGGTTTAATTGTCACCTATTTAAAATAATGGAACAAATAGTGTTGGTGGGAATTTAAAATAGGAAGTTGAAATTGAAAACCAGTGGACATAAAGTTATGATACAGATTTCTGCAGTTGTCTGTCTTCCTTGGGAAGCCTATAAAATTTTGACAGGCATAACAAGATCCCATTACTCAGGGGAAGCAAAATAAATATTCTTAAATTTAATATAGGAAATAATGTGTTTTCTAGTATCTTTGTCACATACTACTTATTTCTTATCCTTGCAAGTACCGTGTTTGATTTCTTCTTCACAATTATATTAAATAGAAATACAAATAGTCCTGTGGAGAAAATAAAACCATCTGTTTGAACATGCAGAGTTGAAGTTTTAGTAAAATGGAAGTACACTTTTAAAGGCCGTATGAACATAATATCCCTAGGACCAGCAATGTGTTTCTAGTGGGGGAATGACATTTTCGTAAAGATTACAAAAGCATTAAGCTTGTTACTTTTTAAGCTTATAGTAGGGTGAAAGATAACAGTATCTAAGTTACTGAAATGTCAGGTGAACTGGCATAATGCTGGTAGTGTGTCTGAAGACCTTCCATCTTTTTAGAGCAGTTGCTTGAAATTGCTTATTAAGCCCAAATTAGGAAGATGGGCAATGAAATCTCTTTACTGACTCTTTGTCTTATTGAAAATATGCCTGTTCCAGAATTTCATTATCTTGTTTACTTATTAAACTTTGCTTTTCAAATTATTTGAATATTTTTAAACATTAAATTCTTGATGATCTTCTGGTTTATATTTTTTAAGAATGTTGTGTCCTAATGAAGTTCTTCTATTTCATAATTTTCAGCAGGAATTCAAGTCTGTTTTCAGAATTCTGCAGAGATTGAAAGGCATATAGTTTCATTCTTGGTAATTTTTTTTTCAAAATGGCCACAATTAGCGAACAGCAACTAATTACCTTCCTTTGTGCTTTCACAGCATACCTGCATTTTCTTCTTCAGAATGAAGAGAGCATTTAACTCACTTCGCTCTCTAATCAGTGTATTCTCCTCTGAAGTGTAAAAGATGAAAACTGATTTTCTCTATAGTCTGATATTTTGTGAGTGTTCAGAAGTCAATTTGACATTTGTATATTGTAGTTTTCTGTTTAATAACAAAAAGTGACAAAATCTGAGGGACAGTTATGATGAAAGTCTCTCTTTTGCTTCAGAATATGGGCCTGCATGAGGAAGAGTGTGTAGAGCTATGGCAGATTAGAGAATACTTCAAAAATGTTTTTAAAATATGCTCCTGCAGTATTGATTCAAAGAAAGTTGTTACAGGAGTCTTTTCAATATGTGCATCTACCATCATTTAAAAACAAGTCATAAATGGTGGCTTATCAGCTCATCCGTTAAGAGGTGTTTTAATTGTGTAATCTCAGCTCAGTGAGTGAGAACTCATATCTGTGCTGACACGTGATTAATACGTCTTTTGTATATTAGTCTTTCTACAAAATATTTGTTAAAATATTATGAATTTTGAAACATTTCTCCAGAAGTTTTTAAATGGCAGTGTCTGCCCTTTTTTCTATCTGCCTAGAATTTATTTTTGATGTTTATATTACTTGGAAAAATAATCGTGAGAATGTTGTGGTGACTTTGCTTGACTAGGGTTTTGAAATACAAAGACATAGGAAGCAGAAGTAAGAGTATTGACTCCAGCTATATTTTTTATCTTATTTGAACAAATTAGAACTGGCTCTGTTGTATCTTGGAAATTCCAAAGGAGTAAAAGAAGCAGAAGTGACACAGGCATTCAAATCTATTTTTTAAGAAAATACATAGTATCTAATATCATGCATAGACTACAGAAAGGAATGATCCAACACTTGACAGAAATTACTGATTGAAGGCTCCTAACAATCTAATTTGAGTAGAGTAGTTCTGATGTATTGCACGAATCTGTGAGAGACCCAGCCGTTCCTCTGTGAATGTGGATGCAGAAGCATTGAAATTCCGATAGCAGACATTTTTACATATGCAGACATTAAAGAAATGTAAGCCAGATTAAAATAAGTATGTTAGTTACTGTGTTTTCAAATACACATTAGAATTGTCTTTTATCAGCCAAGTGTTATAAAATGGTTTACAGGGAAACACATGCAACTCCTATCAAAGTTAGAGTTCCTGAGAAGGTTTGACAGACCTGGCAGTGCCTAATTTCTCTTTCAGCAAAGACTGAGGAAGATCAACCTTTAGAGTTCTTCAAGGACTCCTGTTTCAGTGTAGGTGCTATTTTCAGTTATTTTCAGCAGGCTTTCTTAGTTTTTATGCTTTCTTAAAGCACTTTACTTTGGTGTTTTCTGTGTATGAGTATGAAGACTTCAGAGAATGTGATAACTCCCTCAGCCCACAGTGTAGGCAAGAAAATCAAAACATGCATGTGGAACCAGTTTATGTCATTGGCAAGGCCAGAATATTGTTTCAGATCTCTGAGAAATATTACTAAGAGCATCATTTTGTCATAGGATAGTTCTTGCAGTTTTCTAAAAGGACTTTTTGATAATAGTTCCTACTTCAAAAGACATTATTGATTATAGAATAGCACCTAAAACCCCAGTCTTAACTGCTAGAAACAACTGCAACTATTATCTATCTACAAGTTTTAAAGTCATTTTAGTTGAAGGGATGTTTGAAGAATGTCTGCTATTTCAGTATTTTGATAATTATCAAAAAATTATTGGATATGAGCTGCTAAATTACTTAAATGGACCAGTCAAGTAATTAGTGCAGAAACTAAGTAATTAGTTTACATTTGAATTGTTTAAAATGTCACTGTCTACCAGAAATTGCAGTGTATAATCAGAATGTCTTGTAATTTATTAGAGGCTATGCATGCTTTTGAGAATTAAGGAGGAGGTTGAATCTCTGGTTTCAGAGCAAACTGAGATAGGTATCTGTGTATAAAGGAATTTTATTGAACATGATTACAAGGCACTTCATCCTCAAAGTGCTTCAGGAAGTCTCTGTAGTTTGTTCATCAGGGTTGTAAAGGAGTGGTATGCTGTCAAGGAATCAGATTTGTGAGGTCATTTGTTTAAGATTACAACATAACTTTGTTGTCAGAGTGTGATTCGATGTTCTTGTTCTCTATCCTGTGTTTCCAGCACTGATGTATCCTTTTGTGCATCAGTTGCTCAGTGAACACGATTTACAATTAATGATTTCATTTTGGCAGACATACCCATGCTGTGTTGACAAAGGACTTCAGCATTTTGTAGCAAACATCTAGCAACCTGACATGGAATAAACCTTCACTCTGAAGTCAGAACTGATCTCATGTTACTGGGAGGACATTATGGAGCAGATTTTAATCAATTGTAATCAATTAAATAATTTTTAAAAATTTAATCAATTTCAGTTTTAATCAGTTTCATGTATAGTGAATCTCTTTCAAAAATTAGTGTAGTTTTTACTGAGGTTTAGTAGCTGGCCTGACATATCTCTGTGACACACAGCTAAATATATGCAAATTTATGCATGCTTATCATCTTTATACGTAAGTTGAAATCCCTTCACTGCATCTTTTTGCCACATGCACAGTATGGATGTATAGTATAAGCATTTATGAAAGTCACAAGGTGATGGTGATGTCTAATAAGAAAATGTTTACCATTTTTAGATCTGTGACCTTTTTATTTTAAGGGGACAAAGAATGCCAATGTGTAGTTTCTTTGTGAAGGCTGCTGCACCAGATTATCCTGGAACTCCGGGGTTTCACTGCAACTAACAGGGAGCTGCAAAGCAAGACAGGTGTTTAAAAAACCTTAACTATTCAGATAACAGTTTACATCACTAATAGTTCTTTCTAGGTCTGTCAGTTTCAATCAGCAGAGAGTACATGTGATCAGTATATCTGATAAACTTGTCAATGCCTTTTTAAAGCAAGATTCCCTGATCTATTCTATTCAACTCTACTCTCTCCTTTCCTTTTTCACCATTTCAAGTAGAATCTTGATAAGACAGAGATACAAGCAGCTGTGTATAGCTAGCTCAGGCTATAACTAATTTGTGCAGAAAAAAATTAAATCAGGAGGTAAATTATTTCATGATTGCTCATTCCCAACAGAGTTGGGCATCATTCTGAAGAAAATATCAAATAATTGGTTTCAGACCATGTCAGACACATGCAATTCCCTTCTCTAATGGCTATGTGAGGTAGGACTAGGCCTCAGGGGTCACCAAAGAACTGAAAATAGCTTAGTGCCAGGCGCAGCAATAGAGAGACAGAGCACATAGGAAATGAAGTGGCAATAAATGCAATCTATAGGGGAAATGTGCTTCACTTGGAATTTAATGTATTGGCTTAGAATCTGGCAGTAAGCCATGCAACAATTGTTTACATTTCTGTCAGCATCTGCATCTGTTCTGCTTTGTAAATGGCACTTATCTTTGAGTGAGTAAATGGTGGAATCAATAACAACTGTTAAGGGATTTCCTTTTTTTTTTTTTTTTTT
>VXAD01013234.1:160082-299079 GCA_013399195.1 Dicrurus megarhynchus | reverse complement strand
TTTTTTTTTTTTTTTGTATTCCATAAAAAATTCATGCTACAAACAATGTAGCTTTAGATTAATAAGAAACAGACATTAACAGGGTCAAAGGGATTTGTTTAGGAACATTTTATAGCTTCTTGAGTTTGCAGTAATTGTATCCATGTGACTTGAATGTATCTTGTAACATATCCAAATTAAACTGTTAAAAAAATGCTAGCTTGCAGTAATGAAGATGATTTTTTTATAATTATCTTAAGTACTGTGTATAGAAAACTGCTGGCACTGTTTGTAATAATTTAGTTCTGTGTAATACCGTGTATTACATCTGCTATGCAGAAATACTAAGTTGCTTTTTACAATATGAGCAAATTAGTTATTATATCCAGCAATACCAATTATTTAAACCTAGCAGTTGCATTAAAAATTGTATACCAACATGCAGTTTGAGAAACTGTGAGCAGATGTCCATAAAAATGGAATATATCTTTACTAAATGCAAATGAAAGAACAATACAACTTATATACAAGCTCTGTTTAGGAGACAGTATGCAGATGAATGTTGTCATAAATGCAAGATTGTTATAATAGTTATAGCGTCACTTAAAAGTTAATATCACTGAGACCTGAGGAACACATTATTGTTAATGGAATTTATGTATGTAACTCCCTGTGCACTGCTTTGAAAGTTTACCTCTTGGAATAGCCCTATACACAGTGACTGTCAGCAGCTGAGTTTGTGTTGTTTTATTAGGCTATTTCTTTTTGGATTTTAGCAAAATGGTAGTTCCATTTTTTATGTATGCAGGTTGTAGTTAGATTTTAATTTTAATATTACACTTTTTGCTATTTATTTTCTTCCTTATATAGCTTTATTGGATGAAATCCCTGACATTGCCAACTTGTGTCCCTTGTAGAACAATATTGTAGATACATCTTTCATGAAATCAAGCCTTAGAAGTGGGGACAGGCAAATGATATTTAATGTATTGGGAAGGTATTTTATAGTATAATTGTTTAAGAGGGTTTTAGGCCCTTGGTTCCTGCTGAGAGAGAAATCCCCCCTGTAATCACTGAAGAAAACAGTCATCGGGTTGCTTTCCAAGGATTCCACTGTGAGTCTCAGAAGCAGTTTAGCCATGTGGGTCTGTAGAGTGAGTAGTAAAGGCTAATTAATCTGACAGCAACACCGTCATAATTTAGTTATTCTTGAGCACTTAAAGCCAGTTAACCTCTGATGCGGGTATTTCTGCACCACCCTTTACTGTGTCACATGCCTGGATGAGTTGAAATTATCAGAATTAGCCACTCACTTTTTGAGGTGTTATGAATTCAAATTCTTTATAACATTTGAGGTGTTGTGAATTCAAAATTCTTTAAAACATTTGAGCTGCCATGCTCATTTAAAAAAAAATAGAAAAAATAATAAAAAAACTTACATTTATCTTATGGATCTCATTCAGACATGTTTTCTTATGCACTTTGAGATTTTAAATGCCTCCAGGCTATAACCAAGGAAGTTGGAACACTTTTTTTAGTGGTTTGAAGAGCTACAGCTTTGAGGGAAGTGTCACTTTTGAAACTTGCTATAAAATCACAAGTTAGCAGATATACACAGGTCATCTAGATCTTACTCAGCCTTATTTTTCATGCTTCTTCCTTTTTAGAGATGAGGCAAAATCTTTAAAAGTCCTAAGATAAAGGCAGATACCTTGCTACTGAATGTGAGTACTTAGGAGAAGGTCAGATACAATAATCAAGTGCTTTGTAGAATGTCTTTCACTCTATGTTGCTTGAAAAATGTTTTAATTAACTTATTAGCTGTCTTAGAATTCATATGGGCATCTCTCAACTTCATCACTGGTGAAGTGAAATTCTATGATACCATCTGTCCAGCTACATCCAGCCAAATGGTCTCTGGTTAAATGGACAGCTTTATTCTTCGACAAGGGTGGCATGTCCTTCGGATCTTAGGAAAGTTTCTTCAGCTTCAATACACTCTGCTAAAATGAAAGGCCAAACTTGAAAACAGTACCCCTAGTTTCTCCAGTGTTGTGTAACTGCATCAGCTGCCTTGGCACCAGCACACAAACCTTGAACAAACTGATAGACATTCAGTATTAGTTTTACTTGGGCCTTCTTCTTCTGTAAGAAAAGCTTTCTAAGAGTAACCTTGTTTGGGTTGACAGACTTCTGCTGCCTGTTTTTTGATAGCTGGGATGGTAAATCAGCATGCCTGAAGAAATTAAATATCCTTTAGGTCCCCTCTGCCTCTATGTGGTAGGAACTCAAGAGTACAGATTATCTAAATGTAGAGATGTTTATTGCATGAAAGTTTTGAGCTTATTCCTTTGTTTCATTCCAGTTTTGTGTAATGAACTATCAAGATTTATTTACTTGCTACAAATAAATGCAGTGCAGGTTCAAGTTAATTAAAGTAATTTTTTTGTCTTTTCGCTCCTATCCTCCAGAAAGAACTGCAGTCTAGATAGCAGAAACCTTTCCTCTTAGAAAAATTGTTGTGCTGTCCTCCTTTCTGCTGAAGCAGAAAGACAGTTTCCCAGTTTTTCTGAGGTTTTTGTCTGAAAACTCAAGTTCCTTAAGACCTATGCAGCACAGCCTTGTGTGCACTAGTGAGCCTTAAGGCCCTGAGCAGCCTTTTCAGGGACCTACACTGCAGCCTGCCCCAGAGATCTATTTCAGCTGCACCTGGGTCCTCAGTCCCTGCCTGACCTACATTACAGGTGTCCTGATGTTCATCTGCCCCAGAGCTGTGGACCCCATTGATTCAATTTTCCTGCCTCGAGCTCGAACCTGCCTTATCACCGTGATTCCACTGAATGGTCAGTGAACTGTGCCCGCCTTGTGGTTTCCTTCACCAGACCAGATCCAAACTCCAAATGGTAAATAAGCTTCCTGACTTGACCTCAGATTTGTGTCATCACCATGAACTTGTCTGATGATCTTGACTCTTGGTTGAAACCTATCATCTCAGGGTCTACCTTGCTTAGGATCTGCAGGATGGGGCCCCGGCTGGCAAGGAGTCTGTCCAGCTGGCTGTATTATCATGCTTTACTCCCTGTTCCTCAAGTAGCAGCCAGACTTCAGGGTCCCTGATGCTGTGCTTGGTTTGAATCTTTTTTGTTGTAGCTAAAGATAACTCATTTTCCTGGATTAGGATGTTTCTGCTGGCAGATTCAGCCCCCAGAGCAGTTTAGAAATCATCAGCATAGGCATTGGTTTTGTACAGCAGTATTGGTGTGTTTCTTGTTCTGCAGAGATGGAAGCCTAGTGCTGTATTCAGGAGCTCAGAACCTTTTCTTACTTCTCTGTGTTCGTTTAGGTCCTGATCTCAACTCTTTTTAGAGCAATATTTGCAAAATAAGCTCATGGGTGTATTGACAAAGGCTGTATGATGCCCTTCACCTCTCTATAGCCTCTGTACCAGCCCTTTTTTCCCTTTTCAGAAATTCTCTCTAGGTATTGCTTTAGCAGGAAGCCTGCTGCATGTCCTGTTGTTAGAAAATGTTATAGAGGTCCCAGTGATGTTTGTCTGTCTCCAAAGATCCTGCTGCAGCTATTTCCTTGTATAAGGACTACGGGAATTGAATGCGGAAAAAATCAAATTTAGCAGAATGATGGTAGCAAATTGCAGGTGGTTCAGGAAGGAAGTTGGTTTGCATCGTGTAACTTCCTTCATGTTCCTTTCTATCCTGCAGTTAGAGTGGAATGCCACTGCTTAACTGATTGGTGGCTGGCTGAGATCACCTTTGTGTGCTTTCAGCCACCCTCTGTATGGTCCTCTGTGGATTGGATAGGATGCTAACAACAATTTCAGACCATTTTCATTGTAGAGGGGTGCTTCTCTTGCTGTACAGTGTCACTTGGGTAAATGAGTTATGTTAGTTTTCTGACCTAACACTGTAAGTCACGATCCATTCACTTTTTCAGAGTAACCATACTCCACTTGGTGAATATGGCCAATTTTCCTCCAGTTTGATGTCACTAAGGTTTGGTTGAACATATATCACAGTCAGTCCTCATGTCTATTTCACATCTGTCCACATGGAGACATTACGTTCATGACAATCTTCTATGAGATTTATAAACCTGTTTTGAGATTTTCTCTGTCATCACATTGGCTGCTTAGCTCTTGGCTGTTACACAGTTCTTAAAGGTTTCTGTCCTGTGGTTGTCCAATCAGAACAATGTCAGAAAAGAAGGGCCTTCTCATTCTTCTCTGCTAAAAAATGGACTGTTATGTGCTTGTTCAAGCAGCCTGGTCAGTGGTCTTCAAAATTAAATCCTGCCATCAGTATTTTAAACCTAATAGCCTGGATGTATATAAGGCCTTTCAGTCAAGCTTTGGATACCATGTGTGTGCACACTACTTGAACATCGAACACTAAATAAATGAATTGTCCTTTCTGAGAAAAAATAAAACTGAAACATATTCTGAATGATCATTGAAAGTAAAAGTTTTTACTTTTTCTGAGTTTGGTAATGTATTCTAAAAATAGCATTACCGTGGTATACCTTTGTCTTCTAGGTCCACTTTCTTCCAGTTTAATAAGGACAGTATCATTTAAGGCAATAAAATAAGTGGAAGGTTTCCTTGTTCCTCAATAGATGGGGCAGAAGCATCACGTGGATTTTGAATTATAGGAGATAGAACTAATGTTCTGTTCATTTTTATGATGTGTTTTGTGGTTCTTACACTGCAGAATCAGGCAGTCATTTCATGTCAGTTAAACAGAGATTATATTCTCTAGTTTTCAGGTAAGTAAAATCCTCTGAATAGCAGAATATGATTTTTTGTAGGTTTAAGACTTAAAATTAGAAATCCAGTGATAGATTTTTTACTTACTCATTATTCAGAGAGGAAAGACACCTACAGAGGCAATTATGCGTAACTCTTTTTGCATTCTTAGAAATGCAAGAGACTAACATGAATACATCTGTTTGGAACTTTGAGGAAATTCAGATGTGGATGCAAAACCTGCGGTCCAATCTCTAAGGCTGCAAAACTGGAATAGCAAATTAGGGAATTTGTATTCAGAGTTCAGCTCTGCTGCTTAGATCTATGTCTATTTAAAAGTGATTTGTAAATGCTTAAAAAAATATTTAGAAACTTTGAGGGAAAAGGAAGGTACAAAGTACTTAAAATTTGCAAAGGTGAGAAAGATTTGACACATAAAAGTATGTTTCAATCAATTTCTTTTTGTTTTCGTCTTTCAGAGCTTCCCTTTCAAACTACTCTGGCTCTCCCTCTGACACTTTCTAGATAAACTGTTCTGCTTATGTTACATCTGCAGCAGAACTGCATAGGAGCATGGTATCAGCTCACCACAATTTGCATAGAAGTGCAAATTTGTTACATTTAAAGACATGATAAAATTAAAATACTTCAACCCATGTGGTTTGGTTATACTGAATTGGAAATGTCTCATAATAGTTTATAGTCTGACTATGCTCAAATCAGAGTTCCCTGGTTGATGTGACATGATTATATGTTATGAGTGCATGTGTTAACCTTTCAAAATAAAATGTTCCGTTTCTTCTTTTAAATACCAAATGCTTATAGTTATAATACTTGCTGATATTTGCTCACTGACAGTCTCACTTGTTTTCAAACCCCACGTATTTAAAGTTGTGGAGTGTTAGATTGATGTTTCTTTCACTCAGATGTCATATTCATCAACTGTATTGTGCTAGCAGATTGTTAAACAGACAAGGTGACTTGAAGAGTGACAAGTGATGTGATGTCCCAAACCATTAAAATACAGTAATGATGTGTTTTTTTCCCTTTCGGCTTTTGCAACACAGTGGGTTTTCTGTAAAACACAGGTGAGAACGTTTCCGAGTAGATACATTGCTTGGAAAAAAAATCCTCGTTAATGAATAACAAAACCTGGAATTCAGTTGGAACTTCACAGATAATTGAGAAATGCTGAAGACTTAGGAAAAAATATTGTAACAGTGTTGCATAATGAGAAAGAGATACATTATGTTACAAGAAAAATGAAATTACTTGATTTATTATACTGTCTTACATAATCAGTTTTGCAGGATCATTTTTTTCAGCTATAATAAAAACTATTTTATAATTTTACTTGAATAGCCTCCCAGGAGTACCACAGGAAAGGACGGAACTTCTGCTTAACCTTGTATCAACTCAAATGTCTTTCTCAACTTATCAAACTCTTTTTATTAATGGAGGAAAAAATTGAAGAGCTCTGTACAGAAATTCTGCTGCTGCCTTCATTCACAGAGAGGAATAAGAATGTTCAAGGTAATGAATGATTGTCCTGATTTATTGGTTTACTTTGTGCAAAAGGATAATTTTATGTGTTTTTCAACATTAATTACCTAATTTATGTCATCATATTTTACAAATAAATGTGTTATCATATCCACTGAAAAAGCTTTTGAAATATGCAGATTTACATTTGAGCACAATGACTTGTAGAAAAGAACTGATTGCTGTGTATAAAGATGTGATGTACTAACTGTAGATATTGATGGAGACCCATGATGAAGAACTATCAAACACTGTGACAAGTTATCTCTACTGGTTTATCTATAAAACCCTGTGTCTCACATAGGACACAACAATACATGGAGTCTGAATTCTCTGAAACTGACTTTTTCTGAACTTGTCCTTGAAAGCTGCCTTTTTCAGAGAGAAAAGCACGGACTTTAGTATCAGTTTAATTGATCTTATTGTACTAACTGCTTAAGGATATAGTCCTTGTTTAACCTATATTTCTCACACTTACTCGTATGTACTATGTTTACTAGCATGCTTGTCCCACTGGCTTCAGTGGGTGTTTTAGAATGAGGCTCTACATCAGTAAAATGATCAAGCCTCAGGTTTGCATTTGCTATAGGTTCCAAGCTCACTCTTTTTTTCATCTAATGGTATTCAGGAGAACCTGGTATCATGAAAATTCAGGTGAATAACACTTTCCAGGTGTATGATCATAAATGTTCTTCTACTCTGTTGCTTCTGCCAGTAGAGAGACTCCAGGTCGCCAGAGAGAAGTGTTTCAAGAGCTTTGATTCTATTGCAGGAAAAGATCAGACCAGAAATGAGGCCAGGCTGCTCAGGGAGAGAGGATAGGTGAAGTCAAATATTCACTGTCTCTATAGTCAAGCTGCAGGCTGAGGAGAAAGGTGTTTTGGGAATGTAGTCTCAGAATACTGAACTGATGAAAATAAAAATATTAAATAAGAAGAGTTTCAGGGCACACATTTTGTTGATATATTCTTCACCTCTAATAAAGGTCACCCTCCAAAATAAAGAAATACAGGTTAACCTATCTATTTTTAGAATATACTTCAAAGCTCTAATAAAAATTGCATTCTAATTCCATTTTTGCTACTGACTTCAATGTACTTCTGCCTCCTTTCACCACTCAGTTTTACTAATTCTCAGGAGTTATTAACCTATTATACATTACAATTTATGTTTTATGGCCTTTATCCTAGAAAGAGGTTTTAGAGTAAACTTGTGGAGTTTTCCTCATGTGTTGGACAGGGTATATATTCAGTAAGGATAATTGTAAATGTCCTTTTTATGACTGTATTCTGTGAAAAAGTGTAAAAAAAATTGAAGAACTGTTGAATGGGAAATTTATTTGATATTTAAGTGACTATATTCTAAGGCATGTGGTCTCCAATAATTCAGAGGACTTAAAGATTTCAACATTAGCAAGAAATATTTTCCTTTCCAGGAAGTAAAAATTATCCTGCAGGCATTTTTCTAAGCTTAATTACATCCAGAGCTGTTTCTCTAAAGAGTGTTAAGCCGCCTTCTTTGAGAAATATTCTTTGAGTAATCATGTCTATAGCAAGTCAATTCTTAATTGATACCGCTACTTAATCAAATCTGAATGGGAAATATTATTATATCTTGTGGGTAGAAGGTACATTCTAAAAAAAACCATAGAATTACTTTTACCCTGAAAAACAAGTGAAGGTAAATATTTTTCAGGGGCTTTTAGTGAAGTCTTCAGACATACTTTTGTTTTTAGAGTTGCTGTTCTGGTCAAGTGGTTCTTTGCTCAGTGATATGTTTACAGATAGTTTGTGAAAAGAAAACATGTCTAGAGAAATTTTTAACTAGAGGTCTGACTAGAAGAAAGGTTTATTGGTGTTATTTTCGTTTCATATTGTCAGAAATCTCAATTGTGGTGAAGTGACAGCTGATTTTATGTGGGAGAACGAAAACTATGTTCCCAGTGGTTTAGGGTTGTGTTAAACACCAAAAGGGATTTAAGATTTTCTCTGTTAATGTTCTAGATTGGGTTGATAATCTTATTTTTGTCACTGGTGAAGGCCGAGCTTTTGATAAGAAGGATTGATTAGAATCCTTGTTTTATTTACATCAGAACACATTATAATATGTGACTAGACAATATAATGGCCACCTTCTGTACTTATTTAGAAGCCTATATATATACTAGATATACTGTACTAGATATATAGAATACTAGAAATACTGTTTAATTTGACAGAATCAAGAGTGTAGGTATGTCTGAAGCAGCTTTAAATTAGTTTGGGTACCAAGATCAGGTTTATTGTGCAGCACAGGCTGCAGAACCAACCTTAGAAGCAGAGCAAATTAGCCCTGACTGAAGTGTGTGCTGATGGTGCTGGACAGTTACCCGTACTCTCAGTGGTTAAAGCTGGGTTGGGGATATCCAGCCTACCCCTCAGGCTCTGCAGCGAGGGATATCTGAAGTGTCAGTGTTCTGCAAGTAGTACTGCTGGCAAATTAGGGAAAGATGGCCAATTCATAAAAGGTGGGCGAATGTCCAAGTCACCTAAAGTTTCCCTGGGCATCACATAGGCAGAAACCTTGTACTTGTTTCCTTTATTTTTTGGTTGCTTTTAGTATTCATTGGAGACTTTTAATCTATGTAACTCACACAGAGATGCAACAAAATTGTTTTTTTCATGTGCTTCTGTCAAGTGATGTGTTTATGTGTATAGCTGTTTCAATGTCAATTGATTTTTTGTTTTATATCCCGTAGTACTTCAATTTTGATATTTAGAACATGTATAAAGTTCCATCAGAAACAAAGTAGTTCTTTGGATGGTTCCTCTTTTTAAAAATTTTTTTTGTCCCAAAGATGGCATCTGAGTTTTATCTAAACCAGACGGTTTCTTGGCCCTCATTTTTCCCTAAACCCAGCAATGACAAAGAGCAACGGCTGCATAAATTGGATGTAAGAAGAACACTTAGGGTTTATCACAGAAGAATCAAAGATTTCATATCTTCTGACAGATTGTTTGTACTCTTAGGGGGTCTTAAGAGGGGTCAAATGGCTTCTAAGAGTTGCTTAGCTAGATGGTTAAGGGATTGTATTAGAGAGGCGTATGTAGTTAAGGGTAAAGAGGCTCCCAGGGTTTGTAAAGCTCATTACACTAGGACTATAGCTGCTTCTTGGGCGGAGAGGTCGAAGGCTTCCACATTGGAAATTTGCAAGGTGGCCACCTGGGCTTCTCTTCATACTTTTTCATTGCATTATTGCTTGGATGTAGTCTCTTCTGCAGATTCTGCTTTTGGTAGGAGGTTGCTTGTGAACCAAAAAAAGAACAGTGAAGAAAAGAAAGACATGTAGTTCAGAGTTCTAGCTGGCAACAAGACAAGTTTCTTTGCAGTGTGCACAATGGAATCCTATGAAGACCAATTTAGGCCGTTGAAAATAGATGTTAGAGGGAAGTACTGCCTACCAGTGTTCTCTGATGGTAACCCCATGGCAGACAATAGCACCAAAGGAAACAGTGAACCAGAGTGAACTCTGTAGGGAGATGGATGTAGAGAGTTTTTTAGGTGATACGGCTAGGTCTCTGAGTTCAGTTTGAGAGTTCTTTATCTGGCATCTTCTGGAATATATTCAGAATCCTCATTTTCACAAATTGCTTTGCATAGATTGGAAAAAAGAATTCTCTGAATTGCATTTTCAGCTCTAACTTCTTTTCACTGTTCTCCATCCAATTCTTCCTGATTTTACTTTTTGACTTTCTCAGTGGTAACTTAGTGTTCCTCAATAAGCAATATGTACATGCCACGTTTTGAGCTTGATTTAAAATTGTATTTGTGTCACCTAAGCACAGTTTTTAAAAAGATGGTGTAAATAGACATTTTGTCTACTACCAGTGTGTTCTTCAAGTTATCCTTTAAACCAAACATAAAGAGAAAATCATGCAAAGTTCTTGGACAAACAAGTGATGGTGTGGTTTTGTTCCAGCCCTGAACATTAGTGTGGCATCTGGACAAGGCTGCTCCTCTGCCTTTCAGAGGAAAGGTATCTGTATTTTTCCATCATTTACAGAACATTTACTCACAAGTGCATAACCTCACTTCATTCCACTACAGGCATTAGATTTCATAAGATTAGAGGAGTAACCACGTCCAGTTTTTTCTTGACTATTTAACCCTTTCATCTGCATGTATCTTGTCATGCCTACTGTGATGAGATAGTCTACTTGTCTATTTACATTCAGTTGAAATTCATGGGATGTTCTGACGTACCTAGTACTTGTAGCATCACAGGGGTTGTTCTCTTTGAAGCAATCTGGAACATGTTCATCTACAATCAAGGGTTAAGCAGGAGATTTGGGTATAGAACTCTGCCAAATTGCATTCTCTTCCCATCTTTAAGTTAGATTTCTCCTTCCTCTTGGGTTTTCAGAAGCCTTCTTCAGAAGCTTTAAAAGTCTTGTTAAGTCTTTTAAAAAATAAAAAATATCTAATGTGCTTTCATCTGTGTCACTTTTTTTCCCCATTTCAGTGAGAAAGATGAACTTTGGACAGATCAGATAATGAATACCAAGAAAGGCTTTTTCCAACGGAGCCCTTGAAAACACTGTGGGCAAAGTTGTCAAGTTCTTAGGTTTACAAGCTCTGTCTTGTGGGACTGGGAAGATCTACAAAGGTCTTTCCTTCATATCTTAAGGAGAAATCCTTAACTCTCTATCTGTTTCTGGAAAGTGTCTAAAGAGTATAGAATGAAATTTTTGAGGTGCATCCTCCTAACAGACTTTTATTGCAAAGTTGCAATATTGCAAAAGTTGCAATTGAAGATTAAAAAATGTTGTGATTTTTGCTTTGGTCTCAACATAAGACGTTCAAGTATCTTCTTCAACAAATACACAGCTTCAGTGGATCAATCCAAAGTGACAATGAATTTACACTAAGAGGGTAGTATGATTTCAGATGTACATTTTCTTCATCTGTGTTAGTACAGTTTGCTCAGTATAGTACAAGTAAAAGGTCTGAAAATAGAAAGCAGAAGGTTCTTTTGACCCATAGTTAGTTAGGGGTTTTATTATTATTATTTATATTTCTGGAGGAATGGTTCTTCCCACTTCTGCAAGATATATTATTTCCATTATGATTTCAATAAAAGTTCTGGCTGAGCTGGCTGAATCCAATTTCTAAGCTACTTTGATGGCACTGAACTTATACACAGGTAGTGAGTAATCATACAGAAGCTTTCCTTGATACTTTACTATTCTATGCTGCATGTAAGATGTTGTTACAATGACTGTTCTTACGGCCGTAAATGCTGTAAAAATAAGAAAGCTGTGGAATTCTCTAGAAAAAAAATTAATAGAACTTTTTATAAGAAATGAAAATAATTCTATTTATATAACTAATTAATAATTATTAATTAATTATAATTTATAATTAGTTAATAATTATCTTCCGTCTTTGTAATCATCATTACAAAAAAGGAAAAATACTGAATTGGAGAAGGAATTAAATAAATTGTAGACAAAGGGGATCTAGGCAAACAATTGTTTTGGAGGGAAGAATAACGCCAGACAAATTTTAATACACACAAGGAAAGCTGGCTGAAGAGTTTTGTTTGTAAGTGTAGCACTGGATATAATCTTGTTCTGATTATTTACAATCAAAATTATTAAAGCTGCCTGGCTGGTAAAGTACAGGAAGTACACAAATTATGAGCAGTCCATCAAGTTTGTAGAACTTTAGTTTCAAGAAAGATAAAGCAAGGATTTGTGGTTATTCCAATCTTCCCTGGTAATCAAGAATAGTGGAAATGTATAATATGCTCTGGAAAGGGAGCAAGTATGAGAAAATGACGTGTTTTCCTTCAGCCCCCATCTTCTTTCACAACATTCACTTTTTTCTGCTCTCTTTCTGCAAATTCTCTTCTCTAAACAACCGTATGAGAAGGGTCACTTACATTTCTTTCTATCTGTGCAAATGGAGTTTGATATTTACTATTTAAAGAGAGGAGTCAGAATTTGTCTAGAAAATGGGCTGTCTGGATAGGTATGCTTTCTCTGACCCACTGCCCGCCTTACTATCTGCAGTTGCAAACTAATTTGGGTTGAGTAGCTGCTGCATCTTGAATAAAAGCTGCACTTCTGTTTCCCACGAGAGTTTGTTGACTAGGGCAAGACAGTCAGAAGACAAGTTGTAAGGCCCTAAAACCCTCACTTGATGAGTCACTTAAAAGGGCTTGCAGTTTTTCATATATTCTGAGTTAAACACACAGAAGAAATACCAACAAGATATTGTCAAGAGGTCAAACCAACAAAAAGAACTTTACTGGCAACTTCAGCGTATCCAAGAACTTTGGCAAAAAGTTTAGGCCAGCATTCAATCAACATAAAACACTTCTCAAAGTGTTAACCTAGCTCATTCAACTTAGCAAACTCTAAGCCTGTTCAATTTCAAGTTACTCAAAAATTCCAAGAAGAGGGAATTAGAAGAAGAAGAAAAAGAGAGAAAGACAGAAAAGATATAGAAAAGAACAAATACAGCTACCACTCCTGGTTCCAGCGGTGTTCAGTTGATAGAAATTCTGAGAGGAGGTAGGGTCAAGACGTGTTCACCTTGTGTCTCAGGTTAAGTACCCTTTGGCTTTCCTGGGCCCTTCTCCAGGTTCCTGTGAGTTCCAGTCATCTGGCCACTGGGATGGGGCTGGGGCTGGACTGGGGCTCCAGGGGCAGGGTGTGGAGCACTGCCTGTGACGTGCCAGGGGTTGGTGGCCACTGTGGGGCTGGGATACAGGCCTGGAGCGGGTGGAATATATGCAGCAATGCACTGCCTCACCAGAACAAGGCCTGACCTGCCTTTTCCTCACACACACACCTGAAACATTTTGAGCAAGCAATCCTTCCAGTTTCTCACACAAGTGAAGAAGTTGCAGAACAGGAAGGGTATAATTTGTTATCTGTCTCTGTGGAAGTAGTGTTTGAGAGGAAGGTTGTAGTAGCATCTGAAGAGCAGAAGCTTTATAGGGGCTGTAGCTAAGTGTTCAGAGCAAAGTGTGAAGGGAACCCTTACTAGATGGAGGTTAAATTGAAGAAGATTGAGGCCAACCATACCCAGATGAGATTTGGGGAAAGCAAAAATTTGAGAAATCAAAGGAACTCAGTAAAATACAGGAGACGTGAACTTGGGCCTTCTTTGGGAAGACCAGTGAAGTTTTTAATGTGTGTAAACCTACATGCACATAGATAGATACATACAAGTATAAAGCAGGAGTGCCCAGACTGCTAATTAGAAAAGGAGGTGGGGTAATCTAGTAGAACATGTTAATGTTATAATGAAGGAGCCTGTACAATGATTGATGTGGGTGTAAGCATCATTTGGCTCTTTGCCTGTGATCCTGGAGTCACAAATTTACCATCCGCTAGATACCTATTTCTCTCAGCTGTGAGTTCTTAACAAGTAAGGCAGCAGTGGTGTGAATTCAGGTTAAATGTTTAAGGTTTCCTTTAAAGTCTTGATATAAAAATTATAAATAGCAGATCTAAGTAGTGACAATAATATAAAAATGTGAATATATAGATGCTTACTTGTGCGTATAATTAGAATGTGATGTTATGTCTGTAAAAAAGGAGAATTGCAAGGAAAAAAAAGGTAAATTTAAGGTAGAAAGCACAGAATAGAAAAGAGTGAAAATATCCAGTCAGTTAGAGTTGTTTGGGTTTTTTTAATTCTGGACTAATTTCTAAAGAAAACTGTTTGAAACTTCATCAGAAAATACATTAAAACACTGAAAAAACCACAGTAATTTTATAGTACTGTCTGTAACATGCTGAATGATCAAGGAGTTGGATGGCCTGGTTAATGTCTTTTGTTCTACCATTTTATCTTTCATTTTTCCCAGCTCAAATCTGTAAATGTCTTTTGAAAATGCAAACAAAAACAGTATTTAGGAATAAAACCCAAACATACAAAAAAAGCCCAAACCAAACAAAAAACCCACAAAAACTTCAAAGGTCTACAATGTTGTATAGGTATATGAAAAACAGTGTGTTTTTAGAATGCAAGTTGTTTAGAGAAAAGGTAAAATCTACCTTGGATAAATTAAATCCTATATAAGTTCAAATGCTGGAAATTTCATAGAAAGAGAAAAGCTCTTTAAACCTTGGCCAGGTTTGAAGAGCTTTTCTCTTTCTATGAAAATAGCTTCAGATCACTGAAGACCTCTAAGTTTATGCCTAGAAGACAATCTTTAGCAATGCTTTGGCAGCACCTGGTGATTTAAAACCTCTTTTAATTTCATATGAAGTACATTACATTAGGATTATCTGCACCAGTGTTGCTTACCAGCTTTATGCTACAAGACAGATTTTTAAAATACCATATAGTTTGCTGTTATTCTTGTATTTCTTTGTGACTCACAGAATCACAAAATGGTTGAGGTTGGAAGGGACCTTTGGAGTTGATCTTGTCCAGCAACCCCTGCTCAAGCAAGGCCTTTAGAGCCAATTGTCCACAATTATGTCCAGATAGCTTCTGAGTATCTCCAAGGATGGAGATTCCATAACCTCTCTGGACAACATTGCAGTAATTGGTCATCCTCACAGTAAAAAAGCATTTCCTGATGTTCAGAGAAAATCATCTGTCTTTGTGTCTGTCTGTGTCTGTGACCACTGGCCCTGTCACTAGGCAAGTCTGATTCTGGCCTCTTTGGACCGTCCTTTCAGGTATTTATACATATTAATGATACATCCTGCCCGTGTCTTTCTCTTCTGTTGGCTTACAGTCCCAGTGCTCGAGGCCTGTCCTCATGGAAGAGATGATCCATTCCTTTAATCATCTTCTGTGGCCCTTTGTTGGACACTATCCAGTATGTTCACGTCTGTCTTGTACTGAGTAACCCAGAACTGTATTCACCACTGTTGAGCAGATAGGAAAAATCATTTTATTTGACCTGCTGCTGATGCTTTGCCTGATGCAGACCAGATACCATCAGCCTTCTTTGCTGGCTTATGTTCAACTTTGTGTACTGCTGGACCCCCAGGTCCTTTTATGCAAAGCTTCTCTTCAGCTGGGAGAACTCCAACATGGGTTGGATGCCTGGGTTTGTTCCTCCCCAGGTGCATGTCTTTGCTTCTTGGACTTTATGAGGTTTTAGTGTGCCTATTTCTCCAGCCTTTTGAGGTCCTTCTGGATGGCACCATGACCGTCTGCCATCCAGTGTGATGTCAGCTGCAGTCTTACTGAGGGTACGCTATATCCCATCATCCAGATCGTTAATGAAGATGTTAAACAGGATTGGGCCTAGTATTGACCCTGAGATGGATTGCTAATTACTGGCCTCAAACTAGACTTTGTGCCACAGATCACTGCATTTGGGGCTTGGCTATTCAGCCACTTTTCAGCTCACCTTACTGACTGTTTATCCAGTTGACACATCAAGAGCTTGTCTACAACTTGTCCTATAACGAGAACTTATGGGAGACAATGCCATGGGCCTTATTGAAGTCCATGCAGACAATATCCACTGCTGTCCCCTCATCTACCAGGCCAATCAGTTCTTCAGAGAAGTTCATCAAGTTGGTCAAGCATGACTTCCCCTTACTGAAGCCATGCTGAATACTCCAGATGAATTGTCAGTAATGTGCCTGGAAATGCCTCTATTATTTTCCCTTGCATTAAAGTGAGGGTGATAAGACTCTGATTCTCTGAGTCCTCCTCCTTGCCCTTTTTGAAAACAGGAGTGACATTTGCTTTCTTCCAGCCTTTGGACTCTTCTCCCAGTTGTCATGATTGATCAAAGATTATTGAGAGTGGTCTTGCAACAACATCTGCCAGCTCCCTCCACACTTGCAGGTGCATCCCACAAGGGTCCAAGGATTTCCATGTGTTGAATTTGCTTAATTATTCTCAGACCTGATCCTCTTCCACCAAGAGTACATCTTCCTTGCTCCAACCTTACCTCCTAGTCTCTGGGGCCTGGGATTCCTGAAGGCTGGTCTTGCTAGTAAATAACTGAGTTGAAGAAGACATTCAGTATCTCAGCCTTTTCTATATCTGTGTTACCAGGTCCCCCATCTCACTGAGCAGTGGACTCATGTTTTCCCTAGCCTTCCACTTATCACCTGTGTACTTAGAGAAGCCCTTCTTGTTGTCTTTGACATCCCTGGTCAAATCAGTTGCATTTGGGCTTTAGCTTCCTTAACTTTTTCCATGCTCAGAAGCTGTTTATGTGTCCCTCCTGGGTTACCCATCCTTACTTCCACGGTCTATATGCTTCATTTCATATTTGAGTTTAGGTAGGATCTTTTTGTTCATGCATGCAGGCCTACTGACAATTTTTTTTTCAACTCGCTTGAGCTTGAGCTTGAGCAGAGGTGATCCCTGAATATTAATCAAATTCCTTGTGTCCCATTACCTAGGATTTTATCCCATGGGACTCTTCTAAGCAGATATTTGAAGAGGCCAAAGTCTGCTTTTCTGAAGCCTGGGGCTGTGAGCTTGCTTTTCACCCTCCTTCGTGCTCTCAGGATCTGGAACTCCACTGTCTCATGGTCACGGCAGCCAAGGCTGCCTTTGACGTTCACATCCCCAACAAGCACCTCTGTTTGTGCTTGTATCACTTGGAAGAAGAATCATCAGTGCCCTTCAAGACCCAGATTTCTTGAAACACTGATAAAAGTGATATCAACCCCAGATACTGGTTTGTCCTTGACAAAACTGGGACAATATTCCTTTTACTCTAAGTGAGTGAGTGATTTATGTGTGAGCTTTGTACCAGCCCTTCTTAAAGAGCTTCTCTTGTTCTTTATTTTTTTATAAGCCATCATTTTGCTTATAATAACTGTACTAATTAACTGTCTTTTTATTCTTATTAAATTGGTGTTTCCAAATAAGTAAAAACTGTGAAAATATATTAGTGTTTAATTGATATAAATTTTGTAACAAAGAGGAGAAATTAATTTCTGTACAGCTGATCTAGTGTTATCTGTTCTCCCTAAAAAGAGGTGACTTCACAATCAGTACAAAGATGAACCATATTTTACACATTATATATGTATACGTATAAAATACAATTACAACCAGATGTGGATTTCATCATGGTATATAAAAGGAACTTTGTATAACTTGAATTTGGCTTCATCATAACGTTAGTATTCCCCTACATCTTCTTGAGGGTTTTTTATGCTTCATATTGATGTATCAGAAGATGTTGTAGGCTGCTGACTTTTCTACAGAATTAATCTTAACTTTGATCTCTTTTATCATACTGTGCAGGAGTTCTGAAGAGAGCTAGTGGGGAGCTTTTAATAGGAGAAACTAGAGCAAATGAAACCAGCGTGCTTCCTGAACAGTTACTTCAGGTAGAAGAGGTGCGTATGAAAAGAGTCTTACACTTTGTATGGGATTTTCTTTTGTGTGTGTCTCCAGTGTAGACTTTCGCCATGTTCATTATAAACACCTATTGCCATAGTTTTATTGCTTCAACTGCTGTGATTACTTTTATGTGCAAAGTTTCGGTTAAGATGGAATAAAATCTCATGTCATTCAAAGAAGTGGTTGGTATTTAGTATTTAATAACAGAAAAAATGTAAGTATAAGATACCTCACAACAAAACGAAAAAAAATTACTATAATATGATAGCTTTCTTAGTATTATACATATAATCTTAAAGAATCTTAAAGAAAATTTATGGAGTTCTTAGAATTTAATCACAGTGATTCTTCCTAGAGGTATAGGTACTCATACAATGTCTAATTTCTTTGATGCCAACAAACTACTGTGTAATAAGCACTATGCTTTGTAGAATGTACATACAAGATTAAGTTTTTTTCTGGCTCCCATTTACTACAAAACACATTTTTATTGTTTAGGTTTTATGGCACCTAAATGCTCCAACAAGTCTGATACTTTATGATAGTGGAATTTAATTTCTTAATAGCTCCCTTTTAATGCTGAATTTTTTTCTCAATGTGCTTTGGATTGGTGTGTGAGACAATTGTTCTTATGTATTACAAAGAAGAATATTTTGGGTAGATTGGGATGTACTTGATCCCTACCAAAAAATGGGGAAGTGCAAAAGTGTGTGTCCATGGGGGCTGTCTCTGTGCTTACAGAAGCTGAATGTTGCTAGTGGAGAAAGGGAAAGGAAGGAGGATACAGCTTTTAATTTGAAGTAAACTGGAAGGGCTTCACTCTGTAGCCTTTCATTCTCTTCCGATTTAGTATTACAGTGCAAGAATAGTTAGGAATCTGTCTTTTCTGTTCTCCTACTGTGCCCTCATGGTGGAGATATTTACTGAACACCATCTCATGTCATTAAAATACATCTCTTAAAGTGGTGCAATTCTCAACTGGCCACTTCTGTGAAGGTTTAAGTCTGATGTAAGTCATAGGAGCAATGGAAATTCAGATAAGTTGAAAAGTAATCGTGCCCTACTGTGTCTACTTCTAGCAACTATTATACTTAGATGACTTCAGAAGTCTCTGTTTAAAGAAGGCAAGGAACTGATGTAAACCACAGTAAATGCCAGCATTGCCCAAAAACTACAGATCTCTATTTAAACATTTTAATCTTTGCTAAATCCAGTTCTAGAGAAGTGAAGTACAGTGTGGCTGTGTTAAAACCAGCTTCTCTTAAGTGTTTCCCATTGAGATTCATGGTTAGTGACTTCCAGTTGTTACCTTACAGTGAAAATTATTACAGGGTATGCATTGCTAGATTACTTGTTATACTATTGAAAATATCTATAAATTCTTTTGACTTTGTTAAGTAGATTCTGTTAAAGATTACAAATCAAGTAAAGATGAAGCATGTTTTTTTAAAAGCTCTCTTGTTTAAACAGGAATTTTTTTTCTTAAAAATTTTATAACAAGTTTAATGTTGTTATGCATGTTTTGTTGAGTATAAACACTGCTTTTAATATGACTTCAGTGCTGGTGGACTATATTTTAAATTCTTTAAATTAATTTTAAAATATGACTGTGTCCTGTAATTTAATTACAGATGTGCATTTAATTTTCAGACAATATTAACACTCAATAATGACTTCTGATTGATTTAATTTTAATATGTATTTCAGCCTGTTTTACTGAATTTTGGCTGGAGAAATGCATTTAAAGACCTGTCTTCTTCTGTGGCTCACTGTATAACAATAGCAATTGAGGATTTTTCATCTAAAATTCTTCAACATGAGCAGAAAGAAGAGTTTTCAGCTGCAGGCTGTGCAATGAGTCTTGTAAACAACCAGCAAATGAGGGAGTCCTGCAGAGCAGTCCAACAGGAGGAGCAACCAAAACGAATTGCTAAGGCAGGTATCAAAAGATCTGAAGTTTGAAGGGAGACAGAATGCCAAGGCTGTTTGCCATCTACACTTTGAAGTACTTACAGTACTATTAATATTCTATATCTTATATAAATGGAATTAAGAAGAAAGTGTTGGGCTCAATAAAGTGAGAGGCATTACAATGTGAAGCTGTACAGAGCTTTATACAATAGCCCGTAGTTTGTACTTGAAAGAATTAACTTTTAAACTTCACTGGCATTATTTTTTTCAGCCAAAAAGTTCTAAAGCATTCTGATTAGTATCTGCTCTGTTACCAAGTGGTTCGATGGGAAAATGTCGAAAGCTTTGAAATATGTCTATAAAGGGATTTCCTGTATTCATATCATTAGACATGCCATTCAACTAATTGGCATAACCAGTAATAAAGCTAATTTAGAGTTATTTGATTTGGCTGAAAGGTCATTTATTTATTAAATTCTTTTTGTAAGGAAAGGTATGTTTGAAAGACATTCTTTAGTAAGCTTTGCAACTACTCTAGCAGATTTGGAATGCTGTTAATGAATGTTTGCTTGAAATAACCCTGATTTGGGGAGATACTTTTAAGGAGATCAACGTATGAATTTATTAAGACATGTTTGTTCCAAATCCGGTGCTGAGAAATGTGTTTGTGTATTTTTCAAAATTAATTAGTTTAGAAAATTATCTTTATTTACGAGGAGTTAACCTTGTGCCTTGAATGTGCATTTAGTGACATCAAAACCAAATGGAGGCATTACTAGCATAAGATGGTTTTAATATTTCCCCTAGTATAGAATATGCAGCTTTAAAGCAAGAAGGAATGAAAGAATATTTAATTTACTTTAAAGAAATGTTACTCCTCTGTTTAAGAGATTAAAATATTTGTAAACTGATTAAATATATGTATGTTTCATGACAATTTCATTATTCAAGAATCTGACCCTAGTGTGTATAAATTAAGCAGTGCTGTCAGAATGCAAATAACTTGGTGCCACATTTATTTCTCTCAGTTTTGTTCTGACATCATGGAAGAACTCGACACATTGCTTCCACTGGCTTTGGCCTGTAGAGATGATTCTCTTCAGGAAATTAGAGCAAACTTTCTAGAGGCCTGCAGCAAAGTGGCAACAGCTGTTCTGGCAAGACTAGAGGAGAAAAGCAAAGATGTTCCCTTGAAGGCTCCTCTGCAAGACCTGTATGCTGCCCTTTCCACAGCGATATATGTCTTTCAGCATTTTACAATGTATAGCAGCTTAATGAGAGAAACAAGCAAAAAGTATGTCCTTTTTACTTAAAATGTTTAATTCACACATAAATAATATGAGACCGGTCCATTTTGGTAATACAGTATGGTGGTAGTTTTCCAAATTGCATCATATTTTTTAGCACATGCAGTATGTGTACTATTTATGGAAATACTTGAATCAACATGGTAGTCTAAAGCAGCCATTGCAAAACAAATTATTTATGTGTAAGATCTGCATTTGGTTTGCAGATCAATATTTTTTAATTATTAAATTTGAGAAAATAGGATTGTCCAGGGAACTTAATGTACGCCACTGTCATATAAATAAAGTGCTAAGGCCTTGATTTCTTTTTCTGACCTTTGCAGTGCATAATTTTCATAAGATCTGATTTATTAGCACATAGCAATCCTAGAGGACAATATAAAAATACATTTCTGTGTTTTTTCCTTATGCCGTCTGTATTCAGACATGTAAAGAAATACATACATTGTAGTTTTAGAATTTAGTTTATTATTACATGCAGAATAAAAATTAGAGAAGATATGAAGTAGGAGTGTAAAGTCAAAGACAGCGTTTGATCTAGCGGGCAATATAAATGCACTTGCTCTTATGAGATTTTGTCTTAAGGTACTAGGAGTCTCTTTACTGGTCCATATGTTTCTAGCCATGTGCAATTTAAAAGTAGAAATGGTGCTTTTGGGGAGGGACCATGAACGAGCACAACTTCTAAGGAATGTATGATTTCTATGTGGTTATATGCACTGTTGAGCTACTTTCCCTCTGATGTTTTACTGTCTCCTGCATGAAGTGTATCTTTGTGAGTGGGAAGTCTGAGCCAAAATAATGCTCAATAATTCTACTTAGGTGTATTATCAAAGAGTTTTAGTACATATCTACCAAAAGCAGTCTCTGTGCTTCTGTTTTCTTTATCAAACTCAGTGCTGATGTAATAATTGCTGATGCAAGTATGCTGCAATACAGAAACTCCAAGTAAGTGAATGACAAATGTACTTGTCTCAGAAAATAGGATGAAGTAATTTATTTCTCAGTGATTGGTTAAATGAGAATTTATAGGTAAGCAGACATATTTTAAGAACTTTTGAAACAAAAAGTTGCAAAACTGAATGCTAGGTTCAGGCTGCAGGACCGAGAGGAAATGAATGATTGATACCTGCAAAAACTATTTGCAGTACTAGGGATTGTTGCCTCCTAGTGCACAGCCTTTCAGTCATTGTCTCTTTAATCATTCTCTCTGAACAGACCCCTGTTCCTAGTGCCTGTCCAACAATATCAGGAATTCATCGACAATCTCCAGTTTCAAATTACAAACTACTGCGTCAGAGTTTGTGCTACAAGCATTTTACAGGATGCAGAGAGCCACTACTGGGATGACTGCAAAGCTTTTTATGAGGTGTGAGGTTAAGTTTACTATGCCTCCCTTTTATAAAATGTGTGTTAGTGGCTGACAGCTCTCTGAGTAATCAGAAGCATGAGATCAGCATTGCTTTTACGTAAGGATTATTGGAATTTACTCTTGAAATATCTCTTATTGCGGGCAAGTATCTCTCTAGAAATGATGTAGGAAGACATAGTCATTTAAAGATGAGATAGAGTGTTACCATGAAGTGTATGTGTCATTTACTTCATAAAATATTTATTGTGTGTCAAGACATTTATATAGAACTCACTAAAGAGAGCACAATCATTAATCTCTAAAACTTTACACTTCTTTTAGGAAGTGTAACATATGAAAATTTTTTTCTGGGAAATTTTTTATCTGATTCCTTGATATTTTATTATCAATTGGTTCCCCTTATTACTTTTTGTGAGTAAAGGGTATTTGTCAGTATAGTCACCTTAAGCATTCAATAATGTATTTTTGAAATAACCGGTGCCATTTCACCTGAATTTTGAAGTCACAGGTCTGATCTATAGCTATAATCCTAATGATTCTATGAAAAAAAATATTAGGGGAATTATGTTCATTTATTGGATTTTTTTTCCTTCATCCTAGTTAAATACAAACATAGGTTGATATACACTGTTTGAAATTATTTTCAGTTAATTTCAGGGTGAAGTATTATATGGATTTTTTATCAAAAATAACTGAGATCTCTTGGAGACAAAGTCTTGTCCTTCTTTGTATCATTTTCTGTGTGAGACAATTAGTGTGTTCTGTTAAGCATTTTCTAGAATTCTTACATGAGAGAAAATTCTGTCTGATACATGTAATCCGCAGATGTAGTATAAGAAGCTGCTGAGTAAGTGACAAAATCTGTGCTGGACAGGGCATGCAGACCATAGAGTAATCTATCAAAATGTCCATCCCTCAGAGACGAGTAAATAAACATTTCAGTTTTGTTTGAATGGAAGCCCAGATGATTAGGTAAGAAATGCAGTGGCTTTTGGCAACTGATGAATCATGATACAGTCTGTAGTCCCTGTGGTGCTGTGTCCTGTTCGTTGGTGACCCAGTAACTTCACCATGGAGAATTAGTTGTCTGACAAAGAAAGAATATGGAGTAGCTAAACAGTTTTATCATTATTGAACAGAACTGATGTGTGTAGGAAGGAATGAGAAAAATTGGTGTCTCAACTCTGTATGTTTGCAGGATTTGAGGTGAAAAGTGTGTAATTTTACATCATCACTCTTGTCTTCTTACTGGGACATGCGAGATTGTCCAAGGGTGAACCACGATCTGCTCTGAGTTCCTTCAGGAGCCGTGCTGCTGAGCAGATGTTACTTCAATTGACCTCTTGTAGGCATCCTAAATGGAAGAGATTGGATTAAGATCTATTGCTTGTTACAGAGACGACTCCCTACCGAAACATCCAGCAGTGAGAGGTGGCTTCTTCCAACGTACAAGCTCAGCAGGAAGAGTGTGCCACTGGGCCAGCTCTCCAGATTATGTTTTTGAATGAAGGTCTTAGTGTAGCAGACATCTGCTGTAGCTGTGGGAACTTATGTTTTCTAACAGTCAAAGAATAAAGAATTGTCTGTTCAAAGATAATAGAGAGTGGCTTATGTAATAAAACACAGCTGCTTGTTTCCTCAAATATAAGCTAAATAAAAGCCCACATCTGTTTTTATTATATGAAGCCTGCAAAAATAGCAGATAGTTATCAGTGGAGTTGTCTAGAAATGGCAACAAATAGAAACACGGGTCAGGAAACGGGAGTGAATCTCATTTAAATCTTCGGTGATATTGTTGCTTCTGCAGTGGAGGTACAATACTAAAAAGGGGAAAAAGAGCTATTACTTAAATAAAGCAAAGCAGAGAAAGTGAAACAATTTGTGTTTATAATTACAAAGGTAAAAAGTAAAACTTGTCAACTTTCAGTTATGTAAAAAAATAAACAACCTATGTCAAGAAGTCAATTTAGAATTATATTTTTGGTTGTTAAATCTGCAGGGGTTTTGAAAATTTTTAGATTTATTTTTTAAATAAAGATAGGGCCAAAATAAATTGGCCTCCATTAGATATTCAGACTTATTATTTTTTATCTGAGAATTTTATTATTAACAGTTGACATGCTTTTGCAAAGAAAGGGAAATCTCAGTAAAATGTAAGGTGTGGTTAGGGTCTTATTTATGGATAGCTTTTACTTGAAGGTACCCTAGGAGTAATCATCTAAAAACCCAGGCATCTAGAAACATAGTAACATTCAAGTTTTTCGAAGTTATGAAGCTATGAGTTGTGTTATGAAGTCAACTTTCAGATTCTTATTATATTTCCATATATCATGCATTAATATTGTAATTTTATTTCATATAAAAAATAGGAAAATATTTTAATACGTGCATTATTTTATTATATAAATTTTTGGTCAATGTAAGACAATCCCATTTTGACAGTATGGAAACACACATACACTGTGCTGGGTTACAAAATACCAGAGAGATAATTTTTCTTTGTTTGACTTGAAATATGATGCTTATGGTTATATGTACAAAGAATAGTCATATGATTTTCTTTGAAAGTCAGTCCTATGACAATTTTATCTTCTGCATTACTGAAACCTGTAGAATTGGATGCTCTAATTATTTGTTTTTCTTCTTTTTTTTCTAAATGAAATACCAGCTGTACCTATACCTCAGTCATAAATTCAGTGACAAGAGCTGGTCACAAGCTTGTTTATTTTGTTCTTTGTCATAATTCGCCGCTTTTTAATATAAAATGCACTTCAAATATTATGTCAGAGAAAAACCAAATAGTAACAACTTCCAATAATCTGCTAATGTTTATGCTAATGTATTTAAAAATAAGCGGATTATTTTTGATTTTTTTTTGTTAAATAATGCCTATCAAACTCTAAAAGCGTTTTAAAAATTGTGGGGTTATTTTATATTTCTGATAATGCTAAAATACCAACAAATTCTTAAAATATTTCTCAGTTCTTTTGGGATGTTTGAACCGAAGATCGAAGTCTCTGTTCTCAAAAAGCTTCATGATAATTCTATTTTCTGAATAGGTATTAGTTGAAAGATTTAAATGTGAGTTTTCCTGTGTACTTTTTAGAAATATTAGGGGTTAACTGCTGTGATTTTGACTCCTGTGTATTTATTTCTGTGTCTTAATGGGGTAGATCTATTTAGACAATATTGATGCAAGTGCTAATTCCTTCCCAGAAAATGTTTGGTTTCAATATACTAAAGTTACAAGAGGAAAAAATAGCTTAGTAAAAAATTCTGGACATCTCTTATTAGGGATGTAGTAGTTCAGTTGTTCTTTTTACTTCTCTTCTTGCATATTTTTTATATATAACCAAGGTTTTATAATCATGGTTATGCATAGCATTTATGAATCTGGGTAAATATATATCGTAAATAATTTAAATAATTACTTTCTTTGCAGGAGCTGCTATGTTAAGTTTGTCTGACTATTCTAGTGGGTACAGAATACTGTCTATGTTTTTAAACTAAACTTACAACACTATGGGTTTTGAGAATAGGTTAATTGAAGATATAGGGGTTCAAATGCTGTGGTTTGATTTTGTGGCAGAACTGTAATTTTGTGACTGAAATGCAACGTGTGTTTCCTTGCAAATGATGATGTCTCACATCTTTTCGAGGACCATTTGTCGGTCATCATATTCCTGAAACTCTTTAGCTATTTCCTTTCAGATTGAATTAGTTAGACCTACAGGAGTTAAACTGACATTTTAGAAGGTGTGTTTTTGTTATGTAATGTGTGGTGGTTTTGATAGGGGGAAAGATGCTCCTTCTCTGTCCAGATGTGGCATTACTTCTGCTGTGCTCTTCATCATGATCTATGGACTATTCTACCTCCAAAGACAGCCCAAGAGATTCTTACAGATGTACTAGAGCGATCTTTGGATATTCTATCCTCCAGATACTGTCAGGTGTGTCCCAGTTACAAAAGAACACCACAAATCAGGTAATGGTTGTATATTTCATGCACCATTTTAATGGATAAAATAAGTAAATGCTAGTTTTCTGTTATTCGCTGCTTTGATTCAAATTTAAATGTTAATGAACAACACAGAGGGGATAGACCAAATCTATGCATTTTGATATTTGTTTTAATAAAATATATTTTGTATATTTAAGTATATTTAGTAGTTATGCATACTGGGCAGAATCGAAGGCCTCTTTCAATTCTCTCTGAAATTGTTCCATAAACTGCTTGATTGGTTTGAAAGCCTCACAATGAAAATAAAAGTGCATTGAGGATTGGTGATGCATCCAAAGATGTGGACAAAATTGGCACCATCAGGGTTTGAAATCAAGCTGTTGATTCATTAAGAAAACTTAATGTGTTCCAGTAGAATTTGGTTTTTATAGGGCTTTTCAAGTGGAAGAGCTACAAGGCCACATCCAAAGATTTGTCAGAATGATGCCAGCGGTGTAGAAGGAGAGAGGAGAAAGATGCTACTCCTTTTTCTGACATTTTAGGAAATAAGAAATTGAAGTTCTTCTTGTTGCAATTCTTATGTTTTGCCGAAGAGGAGGGTCTTTTTGAGAAATACTAAAGCAGGTGTCTTCAAGTAGAAGTTTACCCTACCTTTGTCCTTCTATCCAATGTCTTGTTTTACTGAACATATAGGTGCATTTCTCTAAACAGAATCACACAGAATTACAGAGTGGGTGAGATTGGAAGGGACCACAGTGGGTCATCTGGTCCAACCTCCCTGCTCAAGTAGGGTCATCCCAGAGTACATAGCACAAGACTGAGTCCAGACAGCTCTTAAATGCCTCCAGTGAGGGAGAATCCACAGCCTCTCTGGGCACTCTGTTCCCATGCTTGGTCGGCCACACAGTAAGGAAGTTCTTCCTCAAGTTCATGTGGAACTTCCTGTGCACCAGTTTCTGACCATTGCATTTTGTCCTATTGCACAGCACTACTGAGAAGAGTTAAAGAGTTTGTAATATTTAGAGGGTTAGAGATACATGTTCTGTGTGACCTAAGAGTTACATGCTGTCATCTCAAGTTTTATTATGGAAAGTATTGTCATGGAAGCTCAAGTAACTTGCACAAGATCACATTCTTGAAATGGGTAGAAAAAAACCCAAGTTTTATTCTACGTACCTGTTTGTGTGCTCTATTCCTGCATTAACTTACTGTGATCAGGTTCTTCTATGTCTTTTATCAGGTTCTTCTATCTCTCTTTCTAGAGAGGTTTCATGAAAACTTCCATGGAATTTTTTTGGGGAAAAAAATGCCCTGAAACATGCAAAATACAGTATTACTTTAATGTCATATTAGTCAATTCTATATGAATTTACTTCAAATTACTGAACAAGAAAGAACTTTTTACATTGTCATTTTGTAGAAAAGTTGTATATTCCATAAGGTGATTCTTGAATTTTTCACTAAGTAAATTGAGCTACCGAGTCATGAATAAATGGAAAAAATTAAATATAATTCAATATATTTTTATCAGAGAGGCTTTACATATTTTTTAATAATGTTATAGTTAATGAGGGTATCTTTTCTCCCAATGAAACGGTAGAGAACTGATGTGTAATATGGACAAATCTCTGTTTATGTGTGTTTGCCTAGATTTTTCAAAAATAACATGATCCTTGAAAATATATATGATCACATGTGCATTCATGGCTTTTAGGTGCTTAAGTAGTTTTTTAAGGCCCAACCTCATACCTCCCATATTTTTTGTGTTATTCACATGTTTCCTATGTATTGTATGTGAGATTATGTTGTTTTAGTTTGGGTTCTTGCTGTTGTTCAGGCCAATGATGCATGATGCTTTGCCAGCCAGTATCAACAGGCAACAGACTACTGACTCAGAAATGTTCCACATTATAATATGTTGCATGGAGTTAGTTTTGCAAATTGAAGATTAAGTTCCTTTGTTCCTATTTTCTGCCCCATCAGGATCTGAAAATAGTATGTGCATTTTAATTATAAGAAAACAAAATTTAAATTTGTTTACTTGTAGTTTAGAAAGTAAATTGCTCTTGCCCAGTGACACTGTCCTTTGAAAAAGGACATTTCCAAATTTTTTAAGTCTTCTTTTTACTAGTTTCAGTAACTATTGTCTGTGGAAGAGTTGATTTTTTACAGAGTAGTGGATGCAGACTTCCTGCATCACTGAAGAGGAAATTTAAAGTCCATGCTATGATTTTGGTGGTTTATCTTGTCAGAGGAAATGTCTGTTTAATTGAAATTTACAGATGTCCAGATGTCCTAAGTGATGTTAATCTTGGGGGTTTTTTGCCTACAGAATTGATATTGCAGCAATTTTGATGTCCACTGAAGATATGCTCTGGTCAATTTGTGGTTCTGTGCAGAAGTTCCTGAATCCACACAAAGACAGAGATCTCAAGATCTATAAAATTCATAGCCACTGCAATAGTCTGATCTCTGTGCTGGCTATTTTAACTTCACCACTGAAGAACTTGTATGAGTGAGTATGAAATAAACATTCAATTTGAGATAAATTTGGTTCTTGAGCTTACATGAATTTATCTACAAGATGAATTTTTGTGTTGAAATCAAATGCAGTGCATAGTATTGACACATTTTAATAGCTTTTGACTATGTCTCAATTTGATCCTGGACTTATTTTTGTGATCTTACCTGACGCCCAGTTATATCCACTGGAATTTTATTAGCTTTGTATCAAACTCCTGTGCTGTATATTTTTTCATCTGTTAATAATATAGACCAGAGTGAATGTCTGAATTGATTTCCTCTGTGACAAAAACAGTAGAATTTCATTAATAATTACTGTCCCAAATTTGCAATTTATTTTTCAGTTAAGACAGATTTATTTTGAAATACAGTCTTACTGATCTAAAAACATTTACTACTATGGTACCAAAGACTTTGGCAAGGTTTTCAAGGACTTAGTCATTCATCAATTGGAAAAAAATCATCTTACTTGTTCAGATTTATCTACTTTAAGCTTCTGGCTAAATCAGAATGTTCTGTTGTCATCTGATAATATTTCTAGAAGTACTGGAATGTAAAGGTAATTTACTGAAATGATCATCTGGTAACATGACCAGTATACTTCAACAAATATAGTTAAAAGAGTAAGAATATAGAATGCCCATATTTATAAAATCATGTCTTCTCAAGTCACAACTGAAAAAAAAAGGACATTTAAATTGCACTGAAATTGGGTCTGAGTCTTTTGTTACTAAAATTCTGCTGTAAATTTGGTGTAAGAGACAATACAAAGTGAGATCACAAATTAAAAAAAGAGTAACAACAAAATCCCAAACTAATGAAGCCACATCCTCTTCAACTGGCTTTTACTTCATTATTCTAAATAAGAACATTCTAGGTAGCACTAGGGTGAAGACCTCCTGCATAAAAGCTTCTTTAACTAAAATTTTTTTTGTCATATGTAGGCTCATTTTCGTATTTGTGGGCTCTAAAGAACGTGCAAAAGTGGATTGTAACTGAATGTTTGATCTTATATAACACAGGCTTATGAATAGATAGCAATTTAGGAGGTGACTCAGGAACAGATTAGGTAGTCCTGCTGTGGCAGTAGTAACAGGGGCAGGAAAGGACATTGCAGTAGCTGTAACTGCTTCTACTGTCAGTTTTGACATTTCACCTCTCTTTAATGAAAGCCCGTAGAATGATGGACCAAAATAAATATGCAGTATAATTTGTTCCTTTTAGCAATTCTAGTCTCCTCCACTGATCAATACTGTTTACATACTTATCTATACATAGCATGGCAAAAAAATGTATGCTTACTGGAGAACTCACGGAGTTTCAGAGCAAAGTGCCAATGAACAGCTTGTTTTTTATTTTACGTAAAATGCTGCAGGTAAACAACTTGGTCGCATAGCTTTCGTAGTTAGGGATATGAATTTCATTACCTGAATTTGCTTATCTGGAGATCAAAAACTTGACATGTGCAGAATGTAGCAGCTTGTTTAATTTACTACAAAGTACTGTGCAAATCACCACCAAAATATGTCAGCTTTGGCTAAAAAAACTACAAAAAAATTGTCATATTTTATTCTATAGTTACAAAAATAATATTAACAGTGAAGACCATTTCTATGTAGATGACATATGTTTTAGAGTAAGTAAAATAGGATTTTTTTAAATGAACTTGTATTCAGAACTTGTATTTTCACAATCTGTGAGGCCCCATTGTCAAAACATTTTTTTTCATATTGTATGTTTAATTGCAGCCAATATTTGTCAGGTAACCTAACCCAGTGTCCTGAGTACAAAGAAAAAAATGGTTTAGCCAATCAGCTTCTTAAATGACTATATCCAATTGGGAACAATTTAATATAGTGAATTTTATGTATTCTTCCTAGGTCCATTGTTTACTGGGGTGTGCATAGTTCATCACATTAAGAATCTATCAATAGCAAATCTTAAAGCTATGCCTGCTTTTAAAGGAATCTTTCATCAATTCTCTGTGCAATTATATTGTATAATCACAATTTCCATCTGGCTCTGTATCTTTCAAGCCTTTGGTAAAATTAATTGTGAAATAAAGATTTTAGTTTTAAATCTATTATGCTTTCTTTTGGTACTGGAAGTTTTCCCTTAAGTGACTAGATGTCAATTAATCTTTAGACTTCTTGGGAAAGTTCTGTGTAATCATAAACGTGGCAATGACAGAACATTGTTTTCCGGGAGTAGTGTAATAATACGACTGGCTCATTTCCAACTTACTAGATAGGCTGCATTCACTACTGCTTAAGGGAACTAAAATTATTCAAATTTCTTATTTATTTTGTGGAAATTGAACAAAACAGTAATGATGCTGAAAAATTAATAATATCCTTAACTTCAAATAAGGTGATTCTTGTATATGTTTTCTCATTCCTAATTTTCTGATCTAGAATTTCTTTTTTGTATGACAAGTTTTCTTAGATCTGGTCCAAAATTCACCTGTGAATCTTGGGTCACCAGGTTTTAATACTTGTTTTTCTGTGCTTCATTTTTCTTCACCCATCTGTGGCCTTCCTGAAGTATCTTTAGCATAGTGGAAATGCTGCTTGGAAAGGACTGCTGGAGGTTGTCTAATCTAGCCTCCTCCTCGAAGCAGAGCAATCACCAAGAGCAGTCAAACATGACTGTGTTTGACTGACACAGCTGACACATGTCAACCTCCAGGAACTGAAGTTCTACAGCTTTTTGTGAAGCCTGCTCCGCAGCTGCCATGGCTTAGTGCAAAGTATTGCCTAATATCTAGTGTGAGCCTTCAAAGCTGCTGGATATAACTTGCTGTATCACATCAGCCCCTGCTGAGAAAAGTTGGTCAGTGTTGTCTTTGCAATTACTCTTTGGGTGGTTGTAGGCTGCCGTTAGATGAAGTGACACTTTCAAGCCACCTCTTCAGCAGAGTGAAGGAGTCTAGGGCCCTCAAACATTTCTTATAGATGATTCAGTTAAGTCTTTTCCAGTTTCTGCACATTCTCTTTGAACTGTAGGCCCAACAGCTGGACAAAATATTCTAGGTAAGGCTTAAACTGTTGCCAAGCAGATGAAGTATATCACTGTCTTTGTTTTAGTTGCTGTGCTCCTCCTAATGTGTGTAGTTTACATTTTTTCTAGTGACAATATACTGTTGTATTGTTTTCAACGCCCTGCTGCCCATAAGACTCAGGTTTGTGGTTGGGTAGGGTAGTACTCAGACAAGTTAGGTCTAGTTAGTCCCAGCCTAGGTTATTGTAATTCTCTTGCTGGAGTAAACAGTTGCTCTTTACCTCAGTCAATTTTGTGAATTTCCTTTGACCCAGTCATCCCTGAGTAGGCACTCAGCTGTTTGTTGTGTTAACTACTGTTAACCTGCTTACGCCAGTTTAGTGTCACCTGAAAATGTCCTAAACATCTGTTCTCTGTCTGCTTTTGTCCACGTTGTCAAGGACCTGTTGAACTATGAGTCTCCAGAATGTGCTCCCCAAATCTAAGTGTTGCTATTTTCTTGCTGCTTACTCAAACCTCTGAAATAAGAGGATTTTCATTCTTCTGAATTTCCAGTCATCATTGTCTTACTCACTGACAAGATCGATGTCAGTTACTCAGTTCTGGTAGCTGGGGTTTTGTGTAATGGATCACACAGTTCCAGTGCTGCTTATGAATACACCGGAGAATCCAATGCCACTCTTCACTCATGAGTTTGTAGAGAAGTAAATTATCTGGGCCTCACAGTAGAGACTGTCTTCTGCGTCAGGTTGAGGGTTGCCCAGTTTGGAGCAGATCTATTCTTGTGCTTTTTCTGATATTCTTTAGTCTTTTGTACTAAGTAGGCGATAATAGTCTGTAAAGGAAGAACATAAAGAGTAAGATGGATGCACCTTTTTGTGATTTCATACTATGAATTGTTATATCTTACTTTCTCAACAAGAAGTCAGATAAATTATTTAAATGTTGAGAGAAGTATTTAGAGAGTATATTGGCAAAATTACTCTATTGCTGTAAATTCAATGTCATTCAATAGTAAAGACTGAAAACATTTCTCTTTAATATATGAGTTATAACTCATGAAGTTGCTTTTTAGTAATCTAATGTTTTAGTAATTTCTCTCCTTACACAGAGAGAATTGTATGAAGACTACAAGGAAATAACCATTAGGATGCATCTTGTTGGCATCTCATTTCTTCACACCTGCACTCAGACTTACAGGATCAATTCTCACCTTGTCATACTCTACTGAAGAATAAAACCACTATAACTTGATATCTTGCTTTGGTATTAAATCCACTATCTGCTGCTTTGAGATAATAGGCAGCTGCTTTAGCATAACTTGAAGCTAAAACAAATGTCCTGCCAGCTATTATTACACTTCTGTCAGAAGAGTAGTAGAGTTCAACAGTCTTGAACTGAGTTGGGTTTTCCTGGCAAGAATTACATAGCCAGCAGTGGACATTAAGAAATGCTGTCATGAGAATTACTGTATTATCATTAGACACTTGATTTTTTAGTAGTATTTGAAGTTATTCTAATATTTAAACCATCTTTAAAAGGCTCAGATTATCTCTGTCTCACTTTAAAAATTTTTGTAGAGATTTCATTATAAGCAAATAAGTCAGAATCCAAAAATCTGCCCTGTGCTTCCCCTTAGGATACAACTAAGAAGACATACTTAACAAGCTGCTTTAGTCCAGAATTCTCTCAAACAGTTCCTACACAACCAACAGACAAGATATGGTCCTTTTTTTTTAATATTAGATTGCTAACCAAATGTATTTATCACACTTTCTTGTAGGATGTTTGCTTTATGCTTTGCTATATTCAGAAAAAAATATTTCAGTGGATGAGAGACAATATTTCTTTTTTAGTTTCATAATATTGAAATTACTGTCCTTAAAATAATTCTTTTCAAGTTAAAGCTCTTCCTTTAGCTATATTAGAATCTCAGCTGTATTTTTAGTCTTCAGGTTTTCATGAATTCACAAAGAGCACAAATTCACTGTGCTAATCCTTCTGCTCAGATTTTGCTTACTTAGGATCATTTAGGTATCTGTAGTAAATTCTTTCTGCTCTTTTTTTCTTTATTAGTAAGATTGATTTCCAAATAAAACAGCCTGTCTTTTGGAGAACTTCAGAAACTATACAGCTGCTTTTCTTGTTGAAAAAGCATAATTTTTTCTCTTCTTTCATCTGGGTAGTGACCTAAAAGATGTGTAACAACAGTTCTGAATTACTTTAGATGAAAGATAAAAAATTCACAGCCAAGTAAGATGAAAAGTAAGGTACTTGTGAAGTGATAATTGTTTGTAGTTAAAGGAGGATGGATGTAACAGACTGGAATTCCTCTCTGCTGGAATCATATGCAGTGTAAATGAGAATAAAAAGGGAAGAGGCCAAGGGGCATCCATTGCTATACCACATTATTGAATCCTAGTGGCTGCTAGAAAATTTTACAAATACTAATAGTTTATTACTAAACAATAATGAAAGGCAAATATTAAATTATAGAATCCTGTTCTTACACATATTTATAATCTTATCATATAATTAATTGATAAAGTGTTTCATTTTTAGTATCCGTATATTGTGCCTCTCACAGCATTTGAGTAAGTGAAGTATTGCAAAAGTGACAGCTAGTCACAATTTAGTTCTTCTCTAGTTCCTTATATTTGAAAACAACGAGTATTCCATTTTTCTCAAGCCAGTAAAGGTCCAAAGCTTCTGGTTCAAATTTTTCTCCAGCTTAATCTAAAGTCTATATGTACTTGCATGTCAGTCAGTATAATTTCAAAAGATTCTTTACATATCATTATTATAAAAATACTGAAAATATGATGCACTCGTTACACTGGAAGAAAAGAGCTGTAGAAATGAATGAAGAGAAATTTGCTTATTGAATGCATCTTCAAGCATAATTTGAAAATGTGTTATATACAAGTAAAAATACAAAGAAAACTTGGATAACAGTTATTAGATACTGAGTTTCAAAGAGTGAAAGTGAATAAAATATAGAATTATATTTTTTACAGTACATTAATAGATTTGCAATTTTGTGTTTGCATGCATATATTAGTAGTATTTATCATGAGGTATTTTCTGTCTTCTATTCATATATATATACTTACTAGCAGTGATCCAAGGGGATTTTCAGTCTCCCATGTGATTCAGAAGTATTTGGTTTCTTTCAGGACATTTCTGGATAATTCTGATGAACATCTTCCTCAAGATTTTTCAGAAGTCTTTTATCATCCATTACACTGGTTATTTTGCATACCTTCATCCTGTTTTTTCTTACTGAAGTGAGTATCAAAAGTTGATTGTTGTAAAAGGATCACCAGATAGTCAGTATTAGTCAAATATTGTTACATTTTGAAAAGAGTATATCTAAATAAATGTGTAATTAATATTCTGATTTTAAAAAGACATAGAAGCATTTTTTAATTCATTACAGATTTCTCTAATCTTTGAGAGTCTGAAGAAAAGTTACACTGAAAGTTACACTGTTTTACTAGTCTATTAATTATGGTTGATATTTGAATTATCTGTATGGTTTCCTGGCTTTAATTAAAGAGTATATAGTTCTTGGCAATACAGAAGTTCAGCACAGCTGATGTTCTGAAGGACTTATAATTAAAGGGGAGATAAAGAATGTATGCCTTTCTGTTTAGGATTGCTGTTTAAAATGAAATATTTGGTACATAAATAACTCATTGAAAAATATGCTGCTTGATTGTAGTTCAATTTTTTTTGAGATTATTAAATGATTAGAAGCAAAAGCTTAACTTTTCTGTGTCGCTGTGTATAATGACGAGTTACACAGAAGATACATGCTACCAGCTGTGCTGTGTTTGCTTTCTAATTTTGAACCTGAAGTGCTCCCACACCAGTGTAGTTCCCTTCCTAACCCCTTCACCTCCCTGTCTTCCTCTTCAAAGTTATTTCCTGAGAGGTTTTCACACTCCGTTTTCATGAAAAGCTGTTTTTGTGAGATGTTACTGTGTTTTCTGAGAAAGTATTTTTATATTTTGGAGGAGTACATTATCAAATGATATTGATGCCACTTGTGTGTTGGATTTATTACCTCTATCCTTGTACACACAGTATATTGTACCTTGTGTATGAAAATATCTTCCCTATAATTTTTCCCCATACTACACAAAACATGCTGATTTCTCTCCATAGGCTTCACTCCTAACTGCATGTCATCAATCCTGTTCTCTCCTTCCCTGGTGCCTCTGATATCTGCTGAACCAGAGCAATATATGTTGTGACTGCATCAAAGTCATGCGGTTCGCTAACTACATGCCAAACAGAGTTGATTAACTGGTGAATTCAGAATGTGTCCTGCTTGAAATAGTAATTTAAGTTCTTATAAAGCATGAAAGATCATCTGTGTTTATCAAGCTTCAAGGAACTTTGTCAGTGGCTTTTTAAGTTATGCATGATTGGAGAGAAAGGAGAAGGAGGGATAGAGTAGAGGGAATGACTGCATTAGAAAGGAATCTAGTCATCTATTTCTGGAAAATTTATGCTTCATTAAGTTTTTATTGTAGAAAAGACAATAAGTTTTTTGATGTTCTCATGCAAGGCCAGATCTCAAAATTGAAATTATACTGCGAAGTATGAGTTTTGGAAGATGATTTCACAAGTGAGTACCCTATGCTGTGTAACAGTATGTAAAGGAAATGCTGGTACCATTTCAGTCTGACATAATTATCTTTCCTGAGGTGGAATTAAGATAGATTTGAATAAATAGCAGAAAACTATTCTAGAGCTATGTAGTATGCACTTATTTTCCCTGGAAGAAAGGTAATAAAATACACAACTTCTTGATCACTAAATAGGAAAATGAAAAGTACAAAAGAAAGTACATCTCTGAGAAGATACAGTCAGTGTACCTGTGTGAGAACAGTCCACATACAGAGAGAGCCTTGTGTACTGTCCTGGTGATAATGAGTGAACTATATTGGTAAAGTATTTAATGTTCCCTTTTAACAACACACCTCTCAGCTGCTCAGAAAAAAAAGTGAAGGATTCTATATCTAATGAGTAATTCTGACGTGTTCTAGTTTTTTCGCTAGTTTTATACTCTATGTGAATGAAACTTTTTTTCCCTTCAAATACTGCCTTTAGAGCATTATCAAGACACATTATGTTTAAATATTGCAGCAAACTGTACTTCAGAGCATCCTAATTATTTGTGGATTGTTTTCTTGTTTTATGTCTTATATCTAAATATATATGTTCGCTGTCCATAACAAAATTGGAAGCACAGGAGCACAGGCTATTGTATACCTCTCAACTGTGGCCACCTAATTTTTAACTGAAGACTCTAGAATCTGTCATACATGTAGCTATTAAGTATTTAGCCTAAGCTTGGTATTTCAAAAGAAAGTTTTGCTAGTTCCTGAAATTAATTTGTTTACTATGGAACCTGATTTCCTACGTTATTTTACATTGCTGAAAATGGCTACAGTCTGTTTAATTTTATCAGTTTGACTCCAACATCAGTGTCAAGGTTACCATGAATTAGCATAATTACTTGCCTTATGAAATCTTGAACTTACTACTTGAGGGTTTTTTTCTGTCTTGAATACAAACCAAAATAATATGGTTGGTTATCAAACTAAATAATTACTGATAATTTAAATTACAGTTCCTTTAGTGGTTATTGTGATTCCTTTAGTGGTAATTGTGATTCATTCTTTGCCTCATTTGGGGTTTATATCATACCATTTGCAAATCAAAGTTGGGGTTTTTTCTTCTGCTGTACAAAACAGGACATTTATATGTGTGATATTTATATGTACTTCACCTTTTGTCGCTTTTTATGAGGCTAGTCTTATTTTCACTAGTACTGAGCTATGAGGATGAGAGAACATATGTCTCTCCATATGCACGTTACAAAACTTCTCAGTGCATTTATTGGTGCTAGCTTCATGGCTGTAGGGAATGTCTGCTATATTTTATTTTTCCTCCAAGTGAGTCACACCATTGTACATTTCAATTTGCAAGATGCTTAAAGAGCCAAGAACTGGTGTATATTACAACATGATAACTTCCCATCTGGTCAATGACAGACAGGGGGGTTTTTTTTGGTTTTTTTTTTAATTCAGATAGTCTAAAAATGTAATTTATTTCTATAGGAATTTAAAATATTATTCTTCATAAATCTAATTGACCCAACTTGTCACTTATCTTTTAGTTTGAAGGCAATGAGTGACCTTATTAGATAGGATAACATGACATTAAAGGAAGAGAAAAAAATTAAACTGGCCCGAATATTTTAACTGAATTAGTGAAGTGTTGAGTTTGGTGTCAGCCATAGCATTAATTCTAGTGTGAAAATATAACTGTTTAAATTTTGACTTTAATTATTAACTACTGATTAGATTATATATAGATTATACATGCATTAGATTATATATATAAAACTAATTTTGAACATACAGAAATTAAGATAATTCTTTTAAGAATGCAAAATCCTAATGTTTGAATGCAGTATGTATTTTAAGTATGGAGAATTTACTTTGACTGTGAGTTCTATCAAGATTTAAATGTATATGTGTATATATTTTTGATAAATATTACTAGAATCCAGTCTGTGCTAATATGCAAATATAATTGTAGAGTCAGTGCCGTACTGTCAGCAATTATATATAAAGTACCAGATGAAAATCACAAAAGCTGTACATAAGGTTTCCTGGCACAGACATTGCTTATGAAGTTAGAGGTATTTGCTTTAGTGTTAAAATTACAAAGTCTGAAAGTCTAAAAGGCTGAAGTCTAAAATCTTCCCTTACTAAAATGACTATTACAGTGGAGTTTTGTCATAATAGTGGGATGTAAGGGCCCTGCTGGAAGATGGTGCTACGGTTTCCTTAGGTGACTTCAAGGCTGCCCTGCAAGATACGTGGCATACTGCTTTCTCTGTTAATGGAAACATAGACATGTGAGGCACTAAACTAGAGGAGTGTATCAGCCAACATTTTCTTTTCCAGCACTTGTAAGTTTGTACTGAGTATACTGTATAAATAGCAGCCTTGACTCAACAGCGAAATATCTGTGCAGTCATCTAGTTCTTTCATGCGTGCATTCAAGCATAGTTGGGTGGGTAAGTCAGAGGTTGTAAAAGTATGCAACTTAATGGAGAGGTACCCCTCTGTTAGAACAACCACATGAGCCCATTTTAGTTCTGTCTCAAAAGTTAAAAAGTGATGTGTAAATGGCACATGAAGTTTTTGAGCAGAGGCATATAAATCTTTCTCTAGTCTGACTGGAAAATCCCAGACTGAAAACCTACTTATGAAGAGGGATTTAGCTGATGCTGAAGGTGTTTTTTGCATACTGGCAGATAATATTTATACCTACAGAGTCAATGCATCAGCCCATATGAAGTCCTTATAATCATGCATGTAAAATTCGTGTGCATAAAAGTTTATGAATGAGGTGCATAAAGTTTCAATGTGAGCAGCTATTGTTGTATAAATTTGTTGCCAAAAAAGTAGAGTGGCTGAACATCAGTTGAATTTTAATTTTAAAAAAACTTTCAAATTTATAAAACCTAACACATTAAAGAAAAAAAAAATCCACAATCCAATTTTGAAAACTTGTTTTTAAAAATGTTTTAAGAAGAAAATACTAAATACAATAGATGATAAACATGTGGAAGGACAAGTTTGTTTGGGTTTTGTTTAACTGTAATGTGAGTTCAGTGATTGGTGTTGGGTCACTGGCTGTGTTCAGAGTAAGCCCTGGAATATTATTTGGAAATCTCAATTTTTGCAGAATGGGGAAATCACAAACAGAAAATAAACTGCAAACAGAAAATGAACTGCAATCTCTTTAAAAGCTAGTGAATTTGTACTACACTTTCTCACTTCTCCCTGCTGGTGAAGTGTTGACTCAACCAGTCTAATATTTCTCATGGATTTTTTAGGACATGTAAGAATTGCTCAACCTAAAGTGGAATTTTGCAACCTCTTTGAGCATTTGCACTGTCTAAACTTAAAAGCTTCATATAAGTCATCCAGGACTGACACTTTGGATCTCTTACTCAACAATTACTGCAATAGTAAACTAAAAAATAACACCCTTTCATTTATTCAACTGCAGGAAAAAAACCTCCTTTTTGCCTGGTAGAACAAGACAAATACAGTTCCATGAAAGAGATAAACCCAGTTGTTTTGTATCAGATATAACTGTGGCAGACTAACAAATGTCAATTTGCTTTTAACTAGTTGAAATTAAATGTAATTCTTTCTCTGACCTGCCTTAAAGTAAGGAAGCATGAAAGCATTTTCAGAGTAATCTGGGAAGGATTGACACTTAAGGGAGTTAGTGTTACATCTGCAATTTAAGGATATTAATTTCATAGATAAAGTAACTATATTGTTCTTTCTGTCTTTATCTTACATTTTGAAAGGACTCCATCAGCCAGAGAAATGGCCGCCCAAGGTCTGCTGAAGCTGCTCTTATCTCAGCCATACTGTAATTTGAACTTGCTTTTGGAAACATTGCTACATCGTGACTGTCTCTTAGTGAAAATTTTGCTGAGAAGCTCAAGTAAGTATTGATACTGTCAATCCATTTAAGAATATCAGTGAGAAAACCAAATTAATTTTTAACTACTTAAATGCTGGAGGAAGGCTGTCAACCATTTCTGGGGGTTAGGTACCCATTTACTTATCAGTAGGTCACTTCTTGAATGGGTAAAAAGATAGAAGAAGTCATCACCTTTAAGTGAGAATTTGTACTCAATTAGTGTATTAATTTCAAAGCAATGCAATTTGATAAAATAGGCTGCTATCATAAATGCAGAAGAGTCAAAATTAATTTGAATTTAACGGAGCTTTGATACCACAACTACTCTACACAGGTTTTCAAAAGTGTGGATTAGTAGTCTAAAAGACCACTTTCAAAATTATATTTGAACAGTGGAAAGCTTCTTATATATTTTGTTGAGGTTATTCTATGTTTGTCACTGTGGGCATTCTAGAATTACATATATATGCTTCTGCTTGTTAATTCATTAATGCTGTTTTGAAAGTAGAATAAATAAAATAATGTTTCTGCAAATTTTTCTTTGCATTCTGATGGTATTGTGTTTGAAGCAACAAACTTTATCACATCATTCCTTTAATCATTTGCAGTTCAAATGATATTGTTGAATGGTATAATCATGTTCTTGACTTAATTTTGCAGGAATATTAAGAGTCTTGGTTTCTGTATTTCTTTGGCAAAATAATTCCTCCTATTTATCAAAAAAACTATTAGGTCCACATAATACTATATATATACATATAAATATATATATAAATATATTTATTATGTATTTTATATAAATAAATAAATAAATAAATAAATATGTATTCGTATACCATGATTTATTTCTGTCATTTCAAAATGGTCTAGTATTTGTCAGGAGTACAGCAGCTTCCACTGCTGTCACGCACCTTATTGAGAGCCGTGGTGCATACACTTGCCTACTCAAACACGTCATCTTTTACAAAGACTGACAAATGTTTGATTAGGGTCGTAGTCTTACCCTATGTTATCCAGTATTGAATTTTACTATCTCTGTAAATTATTGCAGGTAATAAGTGACAGAATATATTAGTCTATTGACTGATCAACCTCTTAAGCTTTAGGGAAATCCATGTTAGTTTGAATTACAAAATGTGTTATTTACACAGGCTTTATTCATGTAACTTCAATATTGGAATGAATAAACTTTGAATTTAGATAAAGTTGATATCTGTGATAATCCATACAATCTAAATTAATTTCAATGAGGTTAATTGTTTAATGAGAAAAAAATTGTATTCTTTATTCCTTCTCCTATGCAGCTAAGTATACCATAATTTTTGAGCGATCTGCCCTAGTGATAAAAAAACTCCCTGGTACTTAACTACATAATAATTTTTTAAATAGGAAAAGCCTTCTCACATTTTTTACATTAATTCTTTCCTTCTCCATTTAAAAAACAGTCCAGAATGTAAAAAATCTTAGGTATTGATTAATTTTTTCTGTATTGTTTTAACGCTTTCGGATACTCAAAGTAGACATCATTCAAACACATTAAATTTCACTGTAGTCCGATTGTTCTCATGGTTGTACCATGGGGAGGTTCAGGAGGAACGTATATTCTCCATCATAGTAGGGAGTACTGTTGGGATTGCCAAAGTTTTTTCAGTAGAAAGAGTATTTGTGGAGAAGCTACGTATGCATGATTCATGTTGCTAAATATTATAAGAAGGATATCATATTTGTTGAAGCTATTGAAACTCCATGTATATAACTACACACTACCTGGACAGGAAGATGACAAAATGTGTACTTTTGTCATTTGTTTGGTGCAATATATGAAATGTACATAAAATTTGAAATACAAAGTTATTGCATCAAAAAATACTAGAGGTAGTAAATCAGGTCATCCAGAACTGAACCACTTGTCTTCAGTGAGTATGGCTACTGCATAAAAGCATCTTTGAAAAAGCAGCTGAAACATTTGATTTGCATGTTTGACCTCTATAATAAGATACAAGTCTATATAACCCAGGTGTGTTAAATTACAGTGCCATATAATCCTAGAGTTTTTTCCATAGGTCCAACATCCAGCAAATTTCTTCAAGATACGTTCTTGAGTGGGTAAAGGGTCTAAGGTCTCTGCTGTGGCTTTGCAGAGAGAAATAGTGAAGGTAGCTGGTACAGTGTTAATTTTCTGACAAAACAAACTGTTTTGCAATTTACTTGGCAGATTTTTTTTTTTACCATAATTGCCTTATCATTCATGGATATGAAACAGAAATAAATGGATTATTTTGACAAGCAACAAATAATAGAGGAAAAAAGAAAGTGGTGCTTCTATAAAATGAGTAACTGAATCCAGCAGATGCTGATATGAAAACATGGAGGATATAAGTGAATGCTGAGAGTTTCTGCTAGATTTGCTCTAAATACACAGCATGCCAGTAGAACAGTCTGTGATTTCTAGTTTGATAGTCATTATTTCCAGGAATCAGGAGTTTTTCTTTGCATAATAAAGGAAACAGCAATAGCTTTATTGAATTGCACTGGCCCAACACAGGATTAATACCAAAGGGGATTCCACCAGACAACAGACACCTGGCCATGCACAAATATAGCAGATAAGACACTGGTCGCTACGAAATTGTTGCTGGGAAATTGTCAGCAAGGCACATTCCATACTTTCAGACAGTCCTTGGGTCCATACATACTTTTGTTTTAGAAGAGATAATAGTGTCAAGTTAATGGTGAACAACAGAAAATGCAACGTATTGCTTTATAGTCTTACAAAGAATCTTATTCACTACCACAAATACATGACACTCCAGTTGTTACAGACATTTAATTTGTCTTTCTACACACAACCTTTAAGTGAATACTGGCATGTGGAGATAAACTGTAAGAAAACTGCTTTCACAGCAGGACCAGGCAGTTTCACCTAATGTTTTGGCTTGCACAATACGTATTGCACAAGACAGTATTGTGTAATCTGGACATTTCAACCTAGATGATATCCTGGGGCCCATTAAAATTTTGAAATAAGAACTGATAGTAACATTTGCAAATATTCTGTAACAAGTCTAAGGCTGCAAATCTGAAACTTGACCCAAAGAAATGTGATTTTCTTCAAGAAGAGATCAATTACCTTGCACACATAAGCCGGTTGGGGAAGGGAAGATTTCCACCAAGAAAATATAATTGTGTTTGACCATTTGACAGCTTTCTAGACACTAATAGATATGAAGTGCTTTCTAAGACTGTTCTTTTATTAACCATTTTTTGGAAAGAGAACTTGGAAATGTGTTTGTAGAACTGGAAGATTTTTTTTACCCCACTCCAATTCTTTGCCCTCTTTCAAACAGTTCTCTGACTGCCATGATGTATAATGTGCCATTTTAAGGTAAATTTTAAGTACCAATTAAACTTTGCTCAAACTTAATTAATTATGTTTTAGACACATATGAGTAAATAGCACTGGTTTTTTGTGAGTTACCCTAAAAGAGCAGTAAAAAGTGGTAACTTCATCAAATTCCCTCATTTGGGGATCAGACTGAACTATTAGTAGCAGTAGTTAGTTATTATAGAAGAAAATGTACATGCCTTACATAAATTACCAACTCCATCAAAATTCTGGCATTGTTTAAATCTGTACCAATTTGACACTTTCATTTCAAGTTCTTGAGGGTCATTATTTTTGTACTTTCTTCTAATTACTCCTTGGATTTAGTAATCCTGAGTCACAGTCTATCACACAACAGAAAAAACTAGCAACTCTGCTAGTCCCATGGCTCAACCACACACCATTTTGGGGAAAAATAGTCTTGCAGGTTTTGTTCACAAAACTTGTGTGTTAATCTATAACCCTGTCCTCATTAGGAGGGCAGAAGTAAATCTCTTAGAGTAATTTATGTCCTTTGCAGAGATAGATCTCCAGGTATTTGTGGATCATCCAATATGAAGCTTGTGGGTACACCTGAAAGTTTTCTTAGCCTCTTCATGATAGCAATCTGTGTCATGGTAGCCTAATGGTTAGAAGATTACTTTAAAAGTGGCATCTCCTCAAAAGGTCCATCTGACCAGTAGGTTTATTGGATTCTGTACCTGCATAACCAATGAAGGATTTACTGAAGTGATGTACTTCTAGCTGAAAGATAAGAAAAAAGGGACCTTAATCAGATATCCTGTTCCATTTAGTGATTCTCTAGTGATAAGCTAGAGAAAACAGTAAACAGATTTTATGGAGTTTCTGACAACTTAAATAGGAATTCCTGTTTGGACTATAGTGGAGCCCTGTTGTGAATCACTTACCTTTTCTTGACAGAGTGTGAAGATAGTCTCTGATACATGTGTGGTAGACTTGGTGGCTGTGATATATGGTCATATGGATAGCTTTTCAAAGACTTAGTAATTTCTGATAGGAACTTCTTGTTATAGTAGAGCTCTAGACTCAATAGGTTTTAAGAAGGTAAGCTTTTTAGTATCTATCCCAATACATGGAGTAACACAAGGGAGCTAATGTGGCCATAGGACTAAATTCATTATTGCTTCATCAAATTTTGGCTGTCAGAATGTCACAATTTCTGCATACTATCCCATAAAATCAGTACTGGAGGTATTCTGGCAGTAATGTTTTATTTTCTGTTGCCCATAGATAAGATAGGTTTTACACAAGTCACTAACTCAGAAATTCATTAATGGAAGCTTCTTCTCAGATACTTGAAAATAAATTGTTTAGGGAGAAAAAATTCTAAATGGAGTTGAATGAGATTAAAATGCTGTGGGACTGGTGACATATAAATATATAGCTACAGAAGCAGTTTGCTGATATGTTAATAATTTATGGGCAGATGATATAAGTGTTGTTAAAGCCTCTTTGCCGTGTTGAGCTTTTTAGCTGTCAGAAATTTAGGAAATATTGGATTCACAGGTAGCAGCTAATACAGGGCTTATTATTGTTTGGAATGTATTAAATTGAAACAGGTAGATTTAAGATCTGCATTTTATTCAGGGTGGAAGTAATACAACCCTGAGATTAGCTCAGTTAGAACATGGTGCTGTTAACAACAAAGTTGTGAGTTCAATCCCCATATGGGCCATTTACTTAAGAGTTGGACTTGATAACGCTTGTGGTTGCCTTCCAACTCATAATATTCTGTGACTCTTCCATGAATCTATGACGTAAAATTTCTCCTTGGAATTTAAAATTAAAATAATACACTTTCTGCCAATGTGAAGCCATGTTCAAAGTTACAATAGATTTTAGTTGTCATTGGAGAGGAGCAACTCTGAAAGAAAAGTAAAATGATCTACCAGGTAAGATAGAGTAAAGGAACAGAAAAAAAGTCAATGACAGAAGAAGCACTGAGGATGTAATGTACTGCAGAATGCCTGCTGAAGGATTTGATTCTATAAACAAATAAAGCATATCCTTTTTGCATTCTTCATATCCTCATCAGATGCTGTGATTTAAAGAAACCTTTAAATTCAATAAAGAAAGCAAAAGTTTCATGCTCTTTGCAAATTAAAGACCTATAACCGAAATAATTTGCTCTATCCTCAATTCCTCTTCCTAAATGAAACAGCATGTATGAATTTAAGTTTTGACTACCTTTTGGTCAAAAAAGACAGCATAATTTTTATAGCTTGGCTGTTGTGCATGGATTCACCAGGGAGAGTGAAGTCTAGAGTCAATAACAGAGGATTTTTTAAATTTGGCAAGATTAATTTTATGGCTAGACTAGTAGTAGATAAGTGCTGGATGAGTGATAATGTTGGCAAATTACTGGATGGTATTTCTATCAGTGAGAAAGAAATATGGGTAAATTGCACTTGTAGGTCTGCCTTCCTGAAGTTATGTTTTTAAATACGTGGTAGTATCCCAAGAGGTTTAGTGCCTTATTTTGTCATAGGAAGAATGATTCATTGTGAATGGTTAGGGCATAGCTGTTATTCAGTAGATACATAATTTTCTTATAGAGATATTTATTAAAAACAATAGTATTTTAATATGTTTTGGTATCTTTTGTGCATATAGAATATCATACTATATGGAAACAACAAAGAGCTATTTTTTTTTATTTAGCATGTATCTAGGTGAATATATAGCCACATTTATGTATGAATGTTAGGTCTTCCTAAAATGATAAAGAAGCATCTCCTTAGAGCTGCCTCTGGGAACTTTAGGTTCCTTTCACAAATTAGCTTTTGCTATACAAATGCAGTCAGTGAAAAAAAGAGAAATGTATAGAAGGAAGCATCACAGGGCAGTAAGTGTAATGCTGATCATACGAATTCTGTTCTTATGTAATAATTAAGAAGGAGGCTTCATTGAAGTTCAAACTGAGATGAATATTTAATGTTATGACAGGCGAGTTAATAAATGTAAAAGAAAAAATCTCAGGCAAGAGAAATCTACATATCTCTCTGTAGACTCATAATTCATAATATTTAACCAGCTATACTGATCAGGTAGCTAAACTTTTCAACTGACATTTCCTTTAAAGTCCCTTCTAACCCAAAGGATTCTGTGATTCTATGCCCTATGCCCACTTATCAATCAGAAAACTAATCTTAACCTGAGCTTTCAGGTTGTTCTTACAACAAGGACAACACTTAATTCAGGGTAAAACAAGAAAAAGCTGATGAATACTTACATATCTTGTTATGTTCAGCCACAGAATGATTTACCAGTGGATTCATGAAGATCTTTGCTTAAAAGCACAAGAGTTGCATTATACAGTAGTTATAACAAGATGTGTATATAACCCCCTCTACAAAATTCTTTTATGCTCCTTTCTCTTTATCTAAATATTTGGTAACACTAAAGAAAAGTTATTCTTAAGTTGTGACTCAAACTTGCTATGCAGCATGGTCATAAAACTAATTTAGGCTTAATTTCAAGTCATAAGCATCTTTAAGCAAACTAATTTCCCATCACGTACTGCAAAGACAGTTTACGTAGTACTTGAAATCTTAGCAAACCTCCTCCCTAGAATTTGGTTAAATTAATTTTTAAAATAAATACTTACAGTAATAGAATCAAAGTTCTATTCAGATTTTCATCTCACCATTCGAACTGCTTTTTGTGCTCTGATGGTTATTTCTTTGTCATACACATCCCTGGTTTGAGTGAATTAGTGGAATCCATTTGATTCTTCACTTAAAAGCATCTGGCTTTGAAAACAATATATGTCCGCTCACTCAACTCATAGGAAAAAGAAAGCTGATTAAAAAACCATCTTATGGCTGATCTATCTGCTACCTTGGGAAAAAAGACAAACCTTGTTGGTTATGAAATCACTGATCATGTTTTTCAGCTTTCTACATCCTCTGTTTCTATTAAGGTTGCATATTACCTAGACTGAATGATTTACAGTAATGCATGAATTAGGTTGTAGGAATTAAGAAGAGAGTAAAATGAGGTTTTTTTAGTTCTCAAGTCATTCAAAGATGGGTTAAAAGCAATGATTTTTCATTGTGGTAGATTTTGAAGTCTCCCATCTTTCTCCTCCACAGGTTGCTACAGGTAAAGACAACATGGTGGAAAGCCATGACATTTTACAGTATATTTTTATCTAACAATACTTTTTACAGAAACCGTTGGGTTTGCAAACTAGAAATTTAAATTAAGAGTATTTAACAGGTTATGACTCTGGCCATTTCTTATGGTTGTTAACATCAGAAGCATATTTTACAAGCAGGTGGGAAGCTCAGGTCTTTGACATTAGCACAAGTCAACGTCATTGAGTTGCATTGATTCCCGGAGTTTTAAACATAACCATTATCTTTCAGCTGGGAGATTGCATTATAATGGCTATCAGAAACATTTGTAAATATTTGTAAGAAATTATCACTGAACTCTATGATAATCACTGTTTGTCTTTAAAATCCGTATATTAGCAGGGCTGAGATTTTGTTTTGTGGAACTGTTTTATTCTGAGTTTCATCTTATACTGAAAAACAAAGCCAGTACATTTTGGGCGATATGGAGCTGCTACTTTTCTTAATTTTTTATATCTAAATAGGATTTTATTATTTCATATGACTAATATATAAATAAGAGGAGTTAAGCAGTAATTGCTTTTTGACTGTGATTCTGTGGTTTAGTTCTGATTAATAGTCAGTAAATAATCAATTTCTAATTAAAATAAATTTCAATTTAATTTTGAATTAAATAGGCATAGTCCATAGTTTAAAAACACACTTGAGTCTCCTTTTTATTAGCTACACATAATTCAGGAAGACTGTCAACTGTCATTAGGCAGAGAAAGATCAGATTTCGGTATCTGTAAGTGTTATTGTTTGAAATATTGTTCAGATACACTTCGCAGTTTGTTTTGATTAATACTATCTATTACTGAGACCTTGAATTACTTGGAAATTATTGGAACCATGTTTTTGTTTATTTTGAAGGAAATGAAGCATTGAATTGTGATGAGCAAAGTTCTCTCTTGGAACAGGAAAATAAGAAAATAAAAAATAACAATACTCTGATTGAAGCAATCTTCACAGTATTGTCTTACTGCAGTTTATCGCCCAAATCTCTTGGCATTGCTTTTGAGTCCTACATGGAAAAAGATCTGCTGTGGAATTGCTTATACAATATGACAGGTACTTAATTTATTAATAAACATTTCAAATTTGATGTTAAATCTTGGTTGTTTTCAGACATGTAGTGAATATTATTTTTACCATAATAAATGAGGGGAAATTATGTTAGCTTACTTCAAAATTACAGTATTATTGAAGGATTTCGTGCAGTCAGACCATGAGGAGTGGTAAAAATTCTGAGGAATGCAGAGATTCCAGAGCAGGAACCAGTTTGACTAGGAGTCTGATTACCTTAAGTGTCTTTCTTACCAGTAGACTGGCTGTAGACTGGCTGCAGAACATTTTTGTAGGTCTCTACCAGTAGAGGTTCTTCAACTCTATGCATTTAACAGCTCCAGACCTTTGCCATGATTTAAAAGTAAGGAAGCATGGAAGGAGAGTGGAAAAAGAGAAGGAAGGATTTCTTCTCCTGTTGAGGGAGAAATAATCTGATAAGCATATCTACTCTGGTGTCAACAGGTACTCAGCCTCTTAATTTTCCATTGAGAGCGAGAGCTGTCCTTACAATTAGAGCAACTAGTTCTACCCCCAAAGAAAACCAGTATTCAACCAGAAGAGGGAAGTGAGGCTTAGAAGGGTGATACTGCAAATTATGGATTAAAAGCAAGAAGGCTCAAAAGAAGAGGAAGAAAATGGGAGAATGCAGGAGGGGAAGTAGAATTATGAGTATCACAAAATAGAAAACAATGATGATAAAAGTGCTCAGGTACTTCTCAGAGAAAAATGGGATTGCAAAAAGTAGAAGTTTAAGGTATAAGAGGAAAAAAACCAGAGAAATGGTGCATGGAAGCTTCCAGAAAGACCATGATTAGATCAGCAAAAAGTAGAGGGAAGCAAACGTATGAGCAAAGGATCTAAGGATCTAAAATGTCAAAACACATCTCTGATATGCCCTGCAACACTGCCTGACAATTGCACCTCCATGACAACGGAGAAACTGCAGTTTCCTGTGGTATTAAGAATGTGGAGAAGATTGATACTTGTTGTAATGTCAATAACTGTATTTAGGATGGTGTGTTTTGAACATGCAATCTCTGATGACATGCTGTGTTTCTGTTGATGACTATTATTTGTATGTATTTTTGTTTCCAAAATACCTTTTTTTTTCTTTTCGTGTCTGTAGTATAACAGTTTGGGTATGTAATGAATGCAACTTCATTAATACTATCAAGACAAGGAAGTAGAAAATAAGGTATATCTTTTTGCCTCAATGAAAACTTGCCTAACAAGTAATTGAGTGTTTTCCATATAAAAAGGAAGATATCATTCAGCTTAAATTGAATTTTTATAAATATATCAATGGAGAAATGAGAACGAAGGAAATAAATTGATTTTTTTTTTGTCAGTACTGTATTAAGATGGTACCAAGATGCTATATGGTTTTGTATTATACTCTTTCTTTAACTGGTAATGGACCAATAGGTCTAATTTATTATGAATCATAACGTTACTTTTTTTCCCATAAAAATTCTGAAAACACTTTCTGAAACAGATTTACACAAATGAATACACTTACTGAATATTTAATAATTCTTTCTTCTGAAGTTTCCAGTTTTGGTGAGTCAGAGCCGGAAGTTATCAGATGCTTGAAGTTGACTTTGATTAATTCAGTCAAAGGTATAGTGAAACAGATAATTTCTTTGATGCATTCGTGGGAGGCGACAGAAAACTATGGAACATACCAGCACAAGCAAATAGTTCCTGAAAGCTTACTGAAAACTGTTCCAAAGGAATGGAATTATACTCCTCGGGAAATGAAGAGAAAAGAATCTGGGAAATGTAGGTGAAATTTATACATAATATTTATATATATACAATATATCCTCTAAGTTTGTCATAAGAACTTTTAACTCCTTTACTCCAAAACTGGACAGTTTGATATTGTGAGGGTTGTTTCCTAACATCCTGTGGTGGTTGGTTGGGGTTTTTGCTTTAAAATTCAGTTATTCTTTCTTGAGGCTTACACCCATACATATACAAACAAGGTTTTGAAAATAATCAGTATTGTAGTATTGATAATAATAGTACTGAAGATGTTTTCAGCATCTGGCAGTAGTCAGGTGGGATTCAAAACAAAGTGAAGAATATTGCCTATACTTCGGCCTCAAGGGCTGTAAATAGTTTTCCTTTTCATTATCATCTTTTTATTCAGGACTGTCATTCATCCCAGCTTTACAAGACAGCAATTTATGCTTGAATAAAAAAAGCACTGAAACTGTTGTGAAATATGCTACTGCTTGGTTGTTGAAACAGTTAGTAAAGAAAGAAATCATATACAGAATAGGAGGTGTTTTGAAGGTGATTAAGTGTAAAACTGATTTCTGGTATGTATTTTCATAGCCCACCATGCCTAAAGCATCTGTCATTTCAGGTCATGGTTCAGAAGGCTAACTTTTGGGAACATTTTATGATAAATTATTGCCACCTGATTATTTTTAGTACTGTAGAATATTCTGGCACAGAGTTTTGAGTGTGTAGATTGTGGCCCAGCCAGGGCATAAATCCATTCTTTTTTTTTCATACGTCTTCACTGTACTCTCATTTTAATCTAGAACTTGTATGGCTATTTTATGCTAATTGCTATGTGTGAACTGATATGCAAGCTGAGAGGTAAGACTCCAGGCTTCAAGACAATTTAAATTTGTATGTGTGATATCTAGAACAGATATGGCTTATTTTTTTTAATAAATGAAAAACATTTGGAATGCAGGTGCACTGACACAGGGTTTTCTTGAATTGTTTGGGGTTTGTTTTGTTGCTTTTTAAAATCTAGACTTAACTCCATGTTGTGGATCACCTTTTGCTATACCTTTTCATTTTAGATATGTCTTGGGTTTTGAGCAGCACAATTTCTCTGTAGTTACTTTTATAGCTACTTTTATCATCTGGAATCTTCAAAATGCAGTGCTATCTAGTGTAGTTGCTTATATGAAAGATGATAAACTGAAGTTTTGTTGTTTTGAACATAGAAAGGGATTGATAAAAAACTAGAGATAATAAATGTATGTAATATTGTGACACACTTAGTGTAAGGCTTCAGCTGTGAAGTTGAAAAAATATTACAATTTTGAAGACAACTTTTTACCATTCAGAATACCCGAGTATTGTTGTTCTCATTAATCCTGTAATGACTGTGCACAGCAGGACTAATTGTAAAGAGAACCACAGTCTAAGTTCTAAATTTTCTGCTTTAAATTCATGTGATTGTTTAGATTTTGTGGGATTTATGTGCAGAAACCATAATAAGATGTGAAACTACAGTGTTAAGTACTTAAGCTTTTTGCCCATTTTCAGTACAAAAGAAAGTTAGAAATTATCATACAACATTCAGAAGCGTACTATGTTAGAACTGTAGTATTAATGTTGATCATATCATCTTTTCTTTCCATTTTTAAGGCTTCACAAGGCTTGCAGCTCAAGCAGTATCTATTGTAATCAGCAAGTTACCTACAGTGATTGCATGTTTGCCTCCTCCAATTAAATACTTCTTTTTTCTGGCTGAGAGAAAAATGTCAAGAAACTTTGCTGAATTGAAGAAAGCTGGTCTGCTTGTCTGGAACTTGATTGTAATTATGTGTCGGATATTTGAGGATGGAAATACTGCAGAATTTTTAACAGGTGCAACACTTGACAGATGGAGCAAAGAAAAACTCAGTTTAGTTCGTGTGTGCTTAGAAAGTATTATGGGAAAACAGAAAAGTGGTCCTAAGCAAGTGACCCAGAAGATTATACAAAGCATTGAGCAGCAAAGACCAAACTGGATTGAAAGCCAGTTGCTGAAGGCAAGAAAATTGAGCATAGACTGGTAAGAGCATAGTATTTTTCAAATGCTATTGTTTTCTCTTTATTTGACCAGATTATTGGCATGTTTGTGGGTACTGCTCAATTTTAAGGAAAAGAGAAGAGCAGTGATCTTATATGAAGCAGATTAGTCCTTAATATTGATGGCTTCATACCATGGGTTTGTAATTTAAGTTCATTACTGAAACAGTAAAACATGGTTGTTTCATCAGAACAGTGTGTTCATAGTACTACAAGATTTCTTACTTTCTTGATGAGCCAAAAGTGTGGACAAGTCCATTGTTACAGCTTTGAAAATGTTAACAGGTACTAAATATATTTATAATTTAATTTTACTGTGTGAGTAAATTAAGAGGAATTGTGAGAAGCTTTCAGTGTTCATCTGTGAATAAAAAGTAAACATACTTCATTCTATAATGTATCAAACCCTGAGGCAAATAGGGTATTTCAAAACAGGACAAGAATATCCTGCTGTGCGTTTCTGAGAAAATACCAATTTTTCCTTCAGATTTGACATTAAGATCTTTACAGTGATTTTTCAAGGAGTTGTGTACATGTCAATGTGTTCGTAGTCCAGTCTGTTTTAATGCTGCAGTCATGTATCATTCTGCAAAAATACCATTCATCAACTTTGCAATATTAGATTTATTGGAATTATGTGACTTAATGAATTAAATTGTAACTACTGAAAGTAAGATTGCTGGTTTTTTCAATGAGTATTCTTGAAGGTTGCAGTCGTTGCTGTTATGTCAGGATTTGTCCATATAAACAAAGGATACAGTGGTTTTAGGTTGGAATCAGTGATACCAGTGAACAGGCTTTCATGCAGTGCTTTAAGGGACAGTGTCCTGTTTCTACGAGCAGTTAATGCGGGTAGGCAGTAGTAGTGTCACACAATTGCTCATTGATTTGACCTTTTCTTATCTTTACATTTCCATTTAATTCTAAGTTACAAGATCTAATCCAATGATTAAAAGATTGAAGCCAGATGCCAGTGACCAAGGAGTTGTAGAATAAAAAAACATGATGATAATTTGTAAATTGATACTTAACACAATGGTCCCATACTACAATTTCTAACGTCACTGAGACGATAAGTACTTCTTAAAAATACAAATACAGGAAGATAATATTGTGGATAACCTCTAAAAACTAAAACTTTAGTTAATTAGCACATGTTCTGAAGCTGAGAATTTTAAGATAATATACTACTGTGTTTTCTTTTGTAAAATACCACAGAAATGCTGTGTTATACATTAGGTATCCAGTTGTGGAAAGTAAACATGGGAAAATGTTTTCTGTATGTGTACAGTGTCAACCAAAGCAAAAACTAGCTTGTGACTAAGCCTGGTAATTTTAAGCTTAGGATAATGAAGAATACATTACCTGCTCTCCAAGTAAGCAATTATTTGATGCAGTTCTGAAATTGACTCCCCTGACTTCAGTTGCATTTCTGCAATAGAAGTCTAGTATGAATGGTATTTTTCTGTTTTTCATTCAAATATTATGAGTCAATATCTGGGGGGGAAAAAGATCCAGTTTATAAATAGCTGAGATATGAAATGTAGAGATAAATGGTATTATAAATGCAAATAACAAAACTAATATATTACGGCTCAAATTCAAATATTCAATTAAAGTAAGTATTGGCCATATAATTACTAAATAATTACATAAACTAAAAGTAATCTTTCAAGAGAAGATTTATGATTTTCATGTGGTTTGTTTGAAACAGAAATTACTGTATTGGAAAATCTAAGTTGGTGTTATGTAACTGTTCAATAATTAAATGATTTTCTGATGTAGCTTTATGCACATGCATATATGTATTCATATTTATAAATGTTTATAGACTTCTAATAGATACAGCATGTGAACGAAAAACAACCCTGTAAATTTCAAAAATTTAGTTGGGACTCACCTACAGAGCCGTAGAAACATCTTTGAAGTGCAGTGGGTTTTTATAAGCAAAATTCTTTCTTGTTTTTTTGTTATGTTATTATTATTATCAGGACTGCTACTTACATAAAGTCTGAACACTATATATTAACTTAATTTTAAAGAATATTTCAAAAATTATAGTCTTCATTGAAAGGTTCAGAAAATGGCAGTTGCACTCTTTGCCTGCCTTGTGTACTGCCTGAAAATATTACTATTCATTAAAATAACCTTCACTTTATGGTAGCATCAGAGCTGTAAACAGTCACGTTAGATTCTGAAAAACACACGTCCTGAGAAGAAATGTCTGTCTTTGCAAAGTAATTTGTCGAATTGAAGATTATTGTTTTTCATCATGGTGACCCTGACCTTGCTGGCTGGGTGCATATACAGATTAAGATGAATGCAGTTTTTCCTTGGCTGAGGTTTGCCTCTCTCAGGGCACATTCTTCCTAATGACATGATTGATAGGCAGTCCCAAATCCAGAAAGGAAGTCATTAATCATAGTGCTGCCTGAATCCAATCATCTGCTTCACCTGCACAGTAACGGGCAGTAAAGGATACAATTTGGGTGCTGGCACTGATACATTACTTTGTCAGAGGTCCTTAGCTTTTTCAATGTTAGTTGCTAAGAATTTTGACAAGAAATTCAGGTTGTATCTGTACATGGCATCAAATATCAGCCTTAAGTGTGCTTTAATTTAAACATCAATTTCTTTGAAGCTTTTTTGTAAAGTACACCATAATAACAGAGTATCACTTACTTCCATTCAGCAAAGAACAAAATTACAGTTTATATTTTGAAACTATTTGCTCTGTAGGACATTCTAAAACTGCATGTGGGAGCAATATCAGCTTTAATGTCCAGCAGCTGTGCAGCATTTCAGACAGCCTGCAGGTCAAACAGCAACTTTAAGAAGTACTGACTTTGTAACCATGGCACACTTTCAACACTAAACTGCAAGCACAGTAGTTTTGGTTTCAGGTTTTTTGAGGTTTTTTTGGTGTTTTGTTTTTTGTTTTACTTCTAAAACAATACAATATTGATTTTGCTTTTAATTGAGAATGCTTCCTCGGTTTATTTTAAATTAATCCAGTAGTGTCTGTAGGAAGGACAATATATTCTTGTTAATCTTTTGAGTTCTTGACACATACATGTCAAATACCTGTGTTGCTTTGAGGAAAATTTTAGTACTTTTTCTTTCTTAGACTTTATCAGTAACAATACTAAGATACTAACTTGTGTTTGTGTGCAGAGAGCAGTCTGACAATGATCAGAGATTTGAATGCACAATTGTGGAGGCATTTGGGAATGTCACCTTCAGATTTTCGTTGGTAGAGGTATCACACAAATACAAAAAAACCAAGGAACAGTATAGGGCAAAAAATGCAACAAGTGGCAAATAGGTACCTTTAAAATGGTTAACAACATACCAGTGGAAAGAAAGAAAAATACTTCAATTTAAAGCTTCTAACCTAGACTTAGAGTAATGGCTACCTTTCTGACATGTTAATTAGGCTTTAATATGTGCTGTGACAGGCAAAGAAAAATGCACAAGAAATCGAATGTAAATGCCATTTCTAGTAGCAAAGATACTTCTGTAGAGAAAACGAAAATTTTTGCTACTTTTGTATCCTTAGAGTAAAGAGTGTTTTGTGTGTTCATCTTTCTGATTGAGGTGATAAAAATTACTATAATAATGTTATTTAGCAAGTATTATGTGAGAGATATATGTACAACAACATTTAGCAAGTCAAGTACTTCCAGGTTTTTCTGAACATGTAATTCTAGCTGAATTTGTATTAATATTTTGCTTTTTAGAAATTTAACTTAGGACTGTATCTTTTCTATATTCTAGTGCCTCAGTCACAGTTAAAGGTGCAACGTTAGAGGAAGGAGGCATTGCACTTGGATTCACTGAGCATAATATAAACATGATGGTCCTGGATATCTGCCACAAACCAGGTGGTAGCGAGTACCTGAGGCAAATTTATCACATCATCCGGCTCAATGAGGTAGGGAAACGGCCTTTTCACAGAGCAATTAGGTGTGTACTGGCCTGGGGCAGCGTCTGCTGGCAGCTAAGGGTTAGTCAAGGAGGTGATAATAGTTCTTAAAGTCAATATAGAATCCTATATTGTATTTTGATAGAATCCATTCCGTTTAGGCTTTTGTGCATTTCTACAGAAAAGATTACTTTATAGGAAACACTGTAGATTTTATTTAGGTACTTAGACAGTAGTTTGGCTCATAAACTTCCTTCAGTTTCATGTTGTAGACCATAGATACATTTTGGAGTCTGAGCACAGTAAAAAAAAAAAAAAATTTAAAAATCAACGAAGGCTGTTGAAGAATTTACTGTTACAAAAAGTAAAATTACACGTGGTTAATTAACTCTCCTGATTTAAACAAACAAACGTACAACCCCTGTGGCTGTACTGAGGAAGTAAACGCATCCATATGAAATCTTACTCAATTTGGACAATTCTGTTCATCTAAAGTGCTTTTAAAATGACAAGAAACAAATTCAGATTTATTTGCTGCACATGGAATTTTGGCAATGGAAAAGAATTATCGCATTATTTCTAAGGCTGTTCTAAATTGCCCCAAGTTACCAAAAGCATTCTGATTTTATTCACTTAAATATAGGTTTGTTTAAATTGTGCGATAACACAGTTGTACACAACTTTATTAAGAAAGTTCTGTTTATTGGCTTTAATTACTAAATTGCCTGAATGCATAAGCAGGTGCTGTTCAGATCATGGCAAGTATACAGAAGTGTTAACAATAAAATACAAAATAATACAAATATAGGCAGAGGCTAGGATTTTTCTTTTTAAAAAATTTGTAGCATAAAACCCCGTCTAGGCAGCTATGTCTGTAGGAAGGCCACAGAGTGCACCTTAGGACTGACTGTGCTTCTGAAAATCAGATCCAACTGTTTAGTTCCTAAGTACAGGCTTAAAAGCAACCTTTATGAATCTCTCTTTGGAAGCATTAGAAGCAATGCAAGCATGTATGTAGAGATGGCAACCTAACATTAGTATAGTACAGAAACTTTTCAAGTTTTGTCTCAATCAATTAACTGGTTTGGGAAATGAAGTGAAAATTATTACTGTAATAAACAAAACCTTTTCACCTGGAGCATATTCAGGATTACTCTTAGGTATAAAGGAGTGAGGAAGAGACCCCCAAAAATAGTGTATAGTCCAGTAGTTAGCACAGTTACCTAGGGGACAGCATATGCAGGCTCAAATTTTTTACTTCATGGTTTAGACCAGGGAATTGAATCTGCATCTACCATATCTGAACTAACTCCCCAAACCTCCATAACATTAGCTATCAGCATGGAATTCCTTCTTTTTCCCATTGGAGTTGTTTGCCTTGTAGAAATTGCAGTTAAAATGCATTCTGTAACTTTCAGGGTCAAAAATAGAATCATATTCTAGTTGAAGGAATAGAATGCACATGCTGGGTTTTGGAGACCCTGATCCAAGATCTGACTCCTGTGAGTATTTGGTTATTTATACAAAGTGGAACAGCTCCAATAGGAGGTACGAGGCTGAGAGAATTAGCTGGAAGAGGGACTTCAGCCTGACTTTCCACATCCCAGGTGTCTCTCCTTGAATTTCTGCAGCTAGTAAGACCTTTTTTAAAAATAGAACATTTCTCAGTGGAAAAAACTGTATTGTTTTAAAAAAGAAGAAAAGAGATCCTGACCAGCTTGGCTCAGAAGGATTTAACTGTATTACTTTCAATTGCCTTTGAAACCATTACAGAACATTTTAATGCTTAGCATGGAATTATGAGAATACACTTTTCAATATTATTTTTCAAAATCTAAATTATGTTTAATGTGCCGACTATGAAGAAATAGATTTGATTGTCTATTCAAAGGTCCATCCTTTTGTTTAAAGGCTCCTTGGACTGTCAAGAGATTGTGTTCTTAACATTAGTTTAGATGTCTTTATGCTACACTGCTTAGTAATCATGTGTAACTAGAGAACAAAATGAGGAGACAGAAAATTGTTGTTCTCAGTAATATTCCTTAGAAAAGTGGGTAGAATGGATATGGATTATTGGAAACTGTATTTGAAAATAGAGACATGATTTTGTAAAAATTTATAATAGATACTGTAGTACTCAAAACAGCTTAGAGTCCTTCATGCCTTTGCCAAAAACAATAATGATTTTAAAAATAATTTTTTAGTAATGACAATGAAAGAGATAACTCTTCTGAGCTGTCAGGCTCAATAATATTCTGTGTATTTGGTTTGATGCCCAGTCAGTGTAGTGAGGATATAGTTCACATGTGTACAGATGTGATTTCATATTTTCACATTTTTGAAGCATGACCCTTTCAGAGCCTACAATATTTACTATACTAAAGGAGATCTTAACATAATATATTTACCACTGTTGAATAAATCTCTTCATCAAAACCAAATCCACAGTATTTTATTAAAGACAGAAAAACACCTTTCCTGAGGTCAGCTGTACACCACTTGAATTTTTCAAACTCCAGCAAGCAGGTGTTACCAAAATTGGTGAAAAGCTCCTTCCTAACACCACTGTAGCATTAAGAAGCAGGCATTCTTTATTACAGCACCGGATGCAAGAGGGGATATTTCCATCAAAATTATGCATGACAAGTACAGATAAGATCCTACTTATATACTGTATTTTATTTACATACCATTGATTTTCCCAGAATAAACATACTTATGATAATAATTTCCTGGAGATCAGTAACATGTTCCCCCCCATGCCTTTGCACATGCGTTCTTCTGTCCCGGGGGTCCCTCTGGTGGTCTCCGGTGGTCCCAGACCCCAAAGTTACCCTTTCAATGAACTGGTGTTGCCTTCCAAATATGGAGCAGAGATGGTGTATCTAGGCTGTTTCACTATTTTGTTCATGTTTAAGATGATCCTAGCATAAGTATTGTGCTGTTCTATAGACTACTGGTTTTGCAAAATAAGTATTGTATTTTCTCAACAGCTGAGCAAATAGTTCTTCATCTGGCAACACATGGACAGCTATTTCCGGTATTGCTACTGAAAAAGCAACACAATCTGCTTCTGCTGGCTGCGTTACATCCTAAGGGCTGGGTTGCTTTAGTGCTGTCTACAGATTCTGTAAAAATGTGTACATGGAAGGCAGCACGTTTACGAAAATTTCGTAGATGTATAGTAATAGCTTTTTAATAACTTCCTTCACCGTGACTCTAAAATCTTTGTTATGGCATAAAGTAATAAATGAATGAATGAATGAATGGGGAATAAAAATCCAGATATTTTTAAAAGCTGAGAAAAAATAGCTAAGGGAGGGTATGTTTTCACAGTTGGTTTGTGATGTTGTTTTAAGCAAAAAAAGCTCAATTTATTTTCTTTTTTTGGTTGGTTGGGGTTTTTTTCCCATACACTAAGACAATTTTGTGATTCTCTTGATCAGACATGATATTTGGCTGCAACCAGCAGAGAGACAGTCCTTCTCTTTCTCTTGTCCTTGTGCTTTTCCACTCCTTGGCCCCCCCTTTTTATTAGTACTAGAAATCATGTGGCTTGTTTACCTCGATGAAACCTTTCTTTTTTCTGCCTGGTTTCACAATGTATGCTAATGCCAACACAAGGGAGAAACAGCTACAGTCAGTGTGGACTGAAAGTGAACTTGTGCCTTTGAGATCAGGCTGTAGTTCGGTAAGTTTAAACAGATGATGAAACTCTTCTTTCAGAAAGACCTACTGAGAGGCACAGGATGCCTTGGCAGGTAGTACTGCATGTTATTTCATCTCAGTAGTACTGCAAGTAAGGGAAGCATTTGCATCCACCCATCTTAATGACTCACCTTGAGTATTTGCTCAATGTTATGGACTTCATTTTAATAACAATAAACTGTTTAATCACAGTAGTCCTTCCAGCAAATAGATGTGTAAATGTTTCATTATCTAGTTCTTCATAAAATGGTTCTTTTAATCAAAACACTTTATTGGCCTGCAATGATGATTTATTTACACAGTAGTTGAGGAAGTGAAAACAGAAAAGATTGTGTCCAAAATAATCATGCATCTGTTACAGTGTAGTTTCTAAAATGGCAACGCAAATCATAAACTCCTTCTAGTCCTTGAATGCTTAAGCAGCTAAAAATAGCTTTTATCAGGAAAATTAATCCACAAACACCAGAGGTTTATGTCCAAAAAGGAGACAGAGGAGTCCTGTTAAATTTATTCGAATAAAGGGAGAGGCCATGGGGCATTTCCCCTGAGGTCTCTCAAATTTTTGGAGGGTGCAGGCTCCTATTTATCCTAATTTCCCGACCACATTTCCCTCTCTCTTTCCCCATTGGCTGAGGTACTTGAGAGGTGCAGACTTCCCAAAATGCCTAAGACTGCCTTCTCATGTATTTTAAACCTTTATTTTAAAACTTAGGGAATTTATGGTTCTTCCTGTTGTTTCTTTCATCTCTCAATATCCAGTTTCATTTATCAGCAGACCTGTAATTTATTTGTAAAGACAAATCTCTTTCTTTCCATTCATCAATCAGTGGAATCCTTCCCATTGTTTCTTTTCTCTCTCAGTACTAGTTTTATCTTCCAGCAGGCCCACAGCTTGTTTGTAAAGACAAGTCCTTCAATCCTTCCACTTTGAAGAGTGGGAGAATATTTATTTCATGTGTTTAAATAACTTGTTAGAACGTGTTCATCAAAGAATTGATTTATAGTCGTATAGTAATTGTTGAATATTTTCCAAACAGTTTAATTCGAAAGACATAAAAACCATTTGTTGTTCACTCTGCATATACCTAACGCATATGTGTATACGTTCTCATTTATTATATGTGTATATAATTTGACAACAATTTCAAAACAATAGGTTAGATTGTTCTGTTTTGCTTAAGTTGGGTGCATGTTTTTGGAGGTTATTTCTTGTTTGTTGTAAGATGGAAGTATTCTTTAGAAGTTATCTATTTCTTAAGAGATTGTTTATTCCCCACTGTATTAAAAGGAACTTGTAATTCTGTAAACTTATGCTTGAACTATTGGCAAATTTCACTTAGAAAGCTAGGTGGCCTGTACTAATCTGTGTTTGCTTTTTTTTCCAAAAGGAATGTTTGAAAGAGCAGCTGTCGTGTGAGAATTTTTCTGAAGATGGTGTTACCTCTAGTCAATGCCTGCCTTTGACACTGAAGGACAGAGAAGAGCAGCCTGACTTCAACCCTTTCCAGGTGTACAGACAATCTTGTGCAAAAGTATTCAATCAGGTTTGTGAAAATCTGAAATACTGGTTATAGTATCATTTTTACTTCTTGGTCTTACGATCATGATAATGACAAAGACTGAATGTATGAAAATGGAATTAATTACATGTGTTCACATATTTTATGAATCAGAAAGGAATATTATTTCTTGGGAATCTAATGAGGGTACCCTCTACAATATCACGATGTTCAAAAAGCCATTACCATAATTTTCTTTTATTGGAATGACTGCGTGTAGGAGCAGTTTGCATTTACGTACACTTTCTATGTTCAGTGTACTGAAGGAAAGCCCATAGTAGCAATGACATTTATTACATCTGTGCAATAGTACATAGGGTTAGTCTTAGTCCTTTGAAAAATCATGTCAGAGCTCTTTAAGTTCACATTTAGAATCTTCCTGATGGGTCTTTCACAGAAATGTTGAACAGTTAAGTAAAGAATGCTTTGGAAATACAAAGATTTTACAGAGAAGTGAGACTAAACAGGACTAAAACACACACACACATAAACCCCAAACATCCATTTCTCTGTTTTTCTTTATGTCGTGCTTGTAATTTATAAAGGATTATAATTTACTTATAGAATTTAGTTTCCTGATAATGGAACAGTTAAAGAAAAGAGATCTGGTTGCCTAAATCTCTGCTGGAGCACCCCATGACCAGCTCATTACACAAAATGGTACATAGATTCTGGTATCACTTTGATCCTTAAAAAACCTTATGTCATCATTTCTCATATATTCGTAATACATCATCAATGGTTTTGATTACAGCCTTCAATTCAAATATTTGAAAAGAAATGGTATTACAGTGACATGAAATTCACTTTACAGACTTGTGTAGAAATGCATCCTTTTTCAGTGCAGCTCTGCTTATTCACCATGTAATCTCCTAGCCCAATAGAAATTGGTCTATTGCATCAGTTATATTGCTGTAAAATAGACTTGTTTTTCTTACCTTTTTAATGAATGCTTAATCATTGTCATGTTGCAATGAAAGTGTTAAGATACTGAAAAAGGAGACAAATACCAATTCCACAAGGCTTCTCACTCCAGAGAAACTTGCTTTAGAGAATCCTTGAATCAATAAAATCGTAGAATAGGTTGAGTTGGAAGGGACCTTCCAATCAAGAATCACAGAACCACAGAGTGGGTGAGATTGGAAGGGACCACAGTGGGTCATCTGGTCCAACCTCCCGGCTCAGTCAGGGTCATCCCAGAGCACATGGGCAGAGAATTCTGGTGGTTCGTGAATGGTGAGGGCGACTCTGCAGCCTTTGTGGGCAGTATGTTCTGGTGCTTGGTCACCCAGGCAGTAAAGAAGTTCTTCCTCATATTGAGCCCAGAAAGCCAACTGTACTGTGGGCTGCATCAAAAGAAGCATGACCAGCAAGTCAAGGGAATTGATTCTGCCCATCTGCTCCATTCTGGTGAGACCCCCCCTGCAGTGCTGCATCCAGCTCTGGGGTCCCAGCACAGGAAGGATATGGACCTGTTGGAACAAGTCCAGAGGAGGAACACCAAAATCACTAGAGGGATGGAGCACTTCTCCCATGAAGAAAGGCTAAGAGAATTGCAGTTGTTCAGTCTGGAAAAGAGATGGCTTTGGGGTGACCTAATTGCAGCCCTGCAGTACTTGAAGGAGGCTTACAGGAAAGGTCAAGAGGGACTTTCCAAAAGATTATTTGTAGTAAACGTTCTATGTATTCTGTGTTGGTATATGTAAAAATCACTGTACATCATTTACTCTTTCTGTTGAGGAATGCATTTAGTGGAGATAGCTCAGTGTAGAGTTACTGTGCCAGCTGTAGATTGAGCTCTGGGGGCTGGAAATGGAAGGAGCCCCAGGCAAGAGGCCATGAACTGGCCTCATATCTTTGCACAAAAAAGTACCTGTGGCACCAGCCAGGTGACTACACATTCAGAGACAGGGCAGGAGCCGATGTCTCACCTGGAAGACACCAGGCTATGGAGCACTTAGACTGTGAGAGGGTGTAACAGCCTGTGTAGGAGCTCGAGCTGTTCCTCTGTCATTGCATCATGATAACATTTCTTTAAGCAATCAGATGTCTGAGACTCTCCTATGAGAAACGTTGTCTGACTGCATGGGAGTGGGGTGTGCAGGGAATCAGGCGGGGAACCCATCAACTTAATTAGCTTGATGCGAAGGGACCTCAGTCCCACCTGTTAAAGTCTCTTGGTGGTGAGTGTGACTGCCAGAGTGCTCCTGAATGGCCATACAGGAAGGTTTCCTTAGCAGTTTTCTTCCAAAGTTTTGCTATTTTTTTCCCATTCACGTCAAATTTAGCAAGGTACTTAATCATAGTTTCTATTAATTTTACTGAAATAAGGACCACTGAACTGCTATTTTAAGATCAACTAGCATTTTTGTTAATGCTAAGTAAATTTCTTACCTTTCAACTGTCCAGTTCAGTAGCTGATTCTAGGAATTGTGTAATTTCTGTTAACAATTTAGCCACTTCATTCTTACATTCTTGTAAAAGTCTTAAATAATCACCATCTGGCCCTAGTAACTTGTTGCTCTTGATTTTATCTGTTTGTCCTGATACCTCAATCTGTGCTAGTGCTACTGCTCCTCTGTTACCTAATAAGCTTAAGTCTAGGATATACGACAGTATCAATCAATGCTAGAAAGAAATTATTTCCTTTTCCTGAAGTGGCTTTTTTTCAAACTAATCCTTTACTTTTTCACAGAATTGATCAGTCTGTGGAATTTTGTGAGTCAGAAATTTTAGCTGGTGTACTTAAAAAATGTCGTCTTTGTTTTCATGACTGTTGCTACTGACTGTTTAGCTTCTCCTTGATTTTACAAGTACTTCCTCCACATGCATTCATCTGTTTTTAATTCAGTGTGGAGTGTAGAATAGTATCCTGTTTTCTGCCATGTTCTTCTTGCATGGTTCACTTAATTGAATCTTTTCCCCTTATTTCTATTTAATCAGACGTTCACCTTTTCTTATTCATTCACTTTCCACTTTCACATATTTTGTTTTTTCTTGTTACCCTTATTTCCTTCTTGTACTCTGTATTTCACCTTTGTTTTTCTACTTTACTTAAACATGCATGGCAAAGATGAGGGTTAGGGAGTAAATTAAGTGAGGAGAAGGAAAGTGATAAAATACAGATGGAAGGCATAGGAGGGATTGCACTGATTCTGCTCTCCCAGACGAACCAAGTGCTGTCTGTAAGAAGAAAAAGATGCACTCCAAGTTGAAATTTACTGTTATTTAGGTTTATTTCCATTGTTTTGACTTACTTAAACTTTTTTTTTTTTTTGCCTACTCAGTGCTCTTTTAGTGTTACAACAATAACTTTGTGTTTATTTCCTACCAAGAGGGTTGAATTATAGTCACTATTTGACCACTGCTGACAATGAAACAGAACATTATGCAACCGATTTTACTGTTTTGTAAACATAAGAATGTTGTGTGTGGTCTTTTGTCTGCCCACTGTTATTGTAGATTGCTTTTATTTATCACATAAGTGATATGGAGCTATGTGTGTTTATATTTCTGGATTTAATGCTGTTTATAATAACAGTCTGGTGACTAGGGTGCCTTACAAAACAATAGACAACTAAACCTTCACTCTAATTATGACACAGATTACACTTTGAATTCCAGCTATACCAAATCTTTCCAACTATTTTGCTTTTTGGACAAAGAGTGAAGCTCTCAGACAAAGTAGTTGATCAGAATGCCATCAACAGTTGTAAAAGTAATGGTTCAAAAAACTGATTTATCTTTTTATAAATAGTGGCTATGTCCCTGATTAATTAATTAATTACTTGCTGTCTTATTGGAATAAAAACTTTCTCTGTGGACATGATTGATATCATCTTTCTAAGTCCTCACTCTAGACCCCCTCCTTGGTTAGTATATCACAGCTGGAGCTTTAATGTACTGTTCATATTAATGCTGATTAATAACTAACTAGCTTCTTGCCATGTATCAACAGTCAGCCATTACTGAATGGAACTGGGATTGGTCAAGCTTGCTGCCAGGTTATTTGGGACTGAATCAGATGGCCTTCAGGGTGCTGCTGACACACAGGTAATGGAATTTTGGCAAATAATCACATTTTCCTTTTGTATTTTTGACTTTGTAATAGTGAATACACAAAGATTTTACTGATGCAATTTATAAAATGAACTTTGCATTTATTTTTAAATACCCAATTTTAAAATGGAGCTCTTTTTCTGTTGTATTTGATCCATACTCAGATGGCTTTCAGTTCCTGTTTTGAAGAGTATAATTTGTTCTTTCTGTCTGAGACAGAAGTATATGAATATATATTGATATTGCACTTAAATAATGCTTTGGAAAAAATTAATAACTTTTGCAAACGTATTCTGCTCAGGGAAATTTCAGCACAGAATTAAGCAATGTTTACTCAAGTTGCAAAGTATCTTGAATTCAGTTGGTGGGCTTGACAAGAGTAGCAAGAAATAGAAAGTGTTTCCTTAATAGTTCTTAATTAATAAAACTTATTTTAGTATTTTATTTATTATATTTATAGTAATTTAGTATATTATTTAGTATTTTAGTATTTTATTTCTTAAATTCAGAAAAAATTAGGTGGATTTTTTTTTTTTTTAATATTTGGCACTTGTGAAAACTGGAAAACTTGGAATGTTGGAAACTAAACTAAGACATTCCCATCTTAATTCTGAATCCTCCTGATGATACTTAATATGATCCTATCAGTCACCTTTTGAACTGGACTGTTTCTCTATCTAGAAATTAGAGTGACAATTTCAAAAGTGTGTGAATTTGCATGTCAAAAATATTTTGAGTTTTGTATCCCATTTTCTCAATTTATCACTAGCAGTTAGTCTTAAACATTTAATTCTTCCTTCATTTCATGTACAAAATATTTGTACAGTCTATTTCTGGTCTTCTGTCTTAATTGTGATAAGATTACTTCTTTGCCTACCCAAATTGTTCTTTTCCAAAAGTTTAATTGCACAAAAAGTCATGCCAGCAAAAGTTTGTTATTCAGTTGTCTTCTCGATGTCCTCTGCTACCCATTACCAGACACACTGTGAAACTTTACAGTGTTTTGGTGTTAAATGTCAGAGACAATACAGTACTAATTTTTTTCTTTCTTTGATGGTTCTCCTGTTGATTGCTATCTCATGTCCTTCATTAAAAATGAAGCAGTTTGTCCTTTTAAAAGAGACTATCATAGAAACCCTTAGACTCAAACTGGTTCTTGAACTTCTCTTCATGTTATTGTCATCAATATGAGCCAAAGGGAGTAGAAGACTGCTGTGATTTGCAGAGGAAACATATTGTATGGACATTTTATATTCACTGTTCTCTTAAAACTCATTTTATTTTTCTTTTGATCTCTTTATAGAGGTTATAAAGAAGTCATGTGTATGCCTCCTCTGTCGTCCTCTGTATTTCACACCCTTGTTATATCATCTAGTATTTTTTATTTAATAAAGTCCCTAATTGTTGTCATCTTTCCTAATTTCAAAATGTCTCCATTCATTGCCCTTCTACATGGTGAGGAACTTCTTGTCTAGAAATGACATTATGCAAGCCATTAATAATTAGCTCATGGATTTATTATTTCAACCACTCTACCGACCAACAAATCATTTAGATCCACTGTGATCATAAAGTAGAATAGCTGATCCAGTATTTGCCATAGCAACCAGCATCTTCAACACAGCTTGTCTTTATGTGACTTTATTTTTAGCATAGCTGAAGTGTGTCTCCTCATACTTTCCAGCTGATTAGGACAATTCTAGCTGTTCTTGTGGCTACGCAAGCAAGCTTTGCAGTAAGACTCGGGTGAGCCCTATCTTTAGGTGATTCTTCATGATCCTTCCTAGAACTGCATAAATTTCAGCCTTTCTTGTGCTCAAGACTTAACATTTAATCTGAATGAGTGTGTGGTTATTTTGACATCCCATTTATGGTGGACCTATTCTGTTTCTACTGTTTCCCTCCTGAGATGAGTTAAACTAAACCATGGGCAGTACTTGAACTATGTCAGAACCATCAGTTTATAAAGTGGAGTGCCATAATGTTTTAATTACTTCTTTCTTTGACACATGCTAAAGCTTTCCCTGAATAGTTATGTCTGTGCAGGCAAAAACAGTTTTACCAGTTCACAGTGATCTTGGAATGATATTTACTTCCTTTTTTTCATATTTCAAGAGAAAATACTGTCAGTTGCATATGAATTTAAAAAGCATGGTCTTTCTTTTGAGACAAAAAAAAGCGAAAATGCTTAGGGGACTCATTTACAAGGGAAAAGCTCCTCTAACCTAGTTAATGACTGAGTTAGGTGAGAGGGTGTTTTGAGAGCATTGTCCCAGAGCCAGCAAGTGTTAGGTAAATTAATTGGTTGGTGGTTAGGGGAAAGTAAAAGACTTTTAGGACTGGTTAAAAAGGAAATGAATGGTTGTGTACTACTCATTGCTGGCTTCACACAATGATGGGACTCTAATCCATGCATTCCTGTGATCCTCAAAGTAAAAGTGTCTAGGAAATTTTTCAAATTAAAGATGTGGATGGTTGTAGGGCCCCAGAATTCTCTCACTGAGTCCCTCAAGGGGGCTTACACAGGTTTATTTTTGTACCCTGAGTTAGGTGCAAGGGAGAAATACCGGCAAGATATTTCTCAAGAGTCAAAACAACAAAAACTTAACTGGCAAACTTGAGAAAATCAGGGAACCTTAGAAAAAGTTTAAAGCAACATTGAATCAACATAAAGCATTTGACAAGGCATGAATTTAGCAAGCTCTAAGCCCATTCAATTTAACAAACTTCAACCCATCTGATTTTAATTTACTCAAACTTCAAAAGGAAGGAATTAGAAGAAAGGGAAAGAGAGAAATAAAGAAGAGATACGATAAAGAGCAAATATAGTTACCACTCTGGTTCCAGCAATGTTTCAGCTAGTATGGGTGGTAGGGTCAAGACATGAGCGTGCCCCATGCTCTGGCTTGAGTACACTTTGGCTTTCCTGGGCCCTTCCCCCAGGTGGGATGTCTGGTCTGGTAGCCACTGTGGGGCCGGGTTAGGGGCTCCAGGGGCTGGTATGGAACATTGCCTCCACTGTGCCACTGGGGGCTGGGATCCAGGCTCTGGAGGGTGGGGCGCATGGAGCAACGCACTGCCTCACAAGTCTTGCCCCTTTCCCACACGTACATCTGAAATGTTTCAAGCCAGCAATTCTCCTCACACTGTAAATGATGCTATTTTATTACAAGGTTATATAATACAGAATGCTGTTGGGAAAAGGTAATACAGTTGAGCAGCAAAGAGTGACATAGGAAACTTAATGTTCATCCCTGTTCACAGTTCATACCTTTAGAACCTGTAAAAAAGTTTTCCTTATGGGAAAGAAACAGATATATAATGGATTCCTTTCCTTTCTAGTTTTACTTCTGATTTTTGTTTTCATATCTATCTATCTATAAATAATATGCATGTGTATATATTATATATATAGTTTGAGCTGCAAGAATAAAAGTTTAAACATTTCTTAATTATACTTGAAACAGTATCTTTTAGTAATAAGACCATTAGTATTCAACTAACCTCTGAACTTAATTTACACAAGTTTTAAAAAATGTTTTTCATACTTACACAGATGCATGCTGCTTTTTCAAGTCTTGGACTCACTTATACATCCTTAGCTACTCCAATAACAAATGGGGGTTCCTTACATATACTAAAGCAAGAAGAGCCATAATTATTTAATTACCTGTATCTCAACTTTTAATTAGTGTCCTGCTCATAAAGTTACAATTGCTTTTGTCTGGCCAAATCAGCATGTTGAAACTGTGCAAGAAGTACTTAGCAGTAGGCAAAAAGCTGGTGTGCTGTCAACATTGAAACACAGTTCCAGAGCTCAGTGCCATGCATTATCATTCTTGTTTATGTACTCTCCTTTATGTATAAGTTAAATTTATGATCATTTATTTTTAGACAAGTTTCTCAGCAACTTCTACATGGTTAGAAGATACTATTATTTTGCTGGGCATTGAGATGTGACCTGCCTTCTGCAGTTGTGCAGGACTTCCAGATGCAGTGAATACATTATGTTAATGTAAAGATATTCCTATCACTATAAAGATGAGAAAAAAATGAGACATTTTTGTAACATGTGAAGGCATTATCCAATATTGCAGTAATTTGCAGTTCTGAGGAGGAATGGCTGGGATTCACTTCTCTGCGCTTAGGGAAGTTTCATGGACCACTGATGTCTGTGCAGGGACAAGTAGTGACGTAGTATGAATGATGTAGATCCTGCTACAGGAGTGCCCTGGGAGCTATAGGAACAGACAGAGAAGAACTCATGACTGGCAAAGCCAACAACAGTCAGGACCTTCAGAACAGAAAGCTTAACAACTTAATAACTGAGAAGGGAATGGGAATGTGGTTTTTTTACCATAAATGCATCAGGTGAGAAATAGTAACAAGTTTGAAAAACGGTAGAAATTAAAACAGTATTTGTTCAAGTGGATAAGAAATCCTATAAAAAATGTCTCAACTGAAAATTAGAATATGATTTCCAACAGATAAGCCAGTGTAGCTCAAGAAGAACTTTCCGGAAGATGTTTGTACATTGATACAAGCTTAAATAGTTTTAAGTTGGAAGAGGATAGACGAAGTATCTAGTCAAGTTTTGGTCGTGTGTACTTTTGATAGATATTCTGAACTGCCCAGCAGCTTCTGAAAGCAAGTAGAAAACATGGAGATGTTTATATATCGGCTTTAAGGAAACTATAAGAACTGAGTAAGTTTGTTTTTTACTAAAACTGAAAAAATATATAGGCTTTCTAGTAGGCTCTGTTGCTACAGCTACAAGTCAACTATTAGTGATAGTTGGTGAAGGGCTAGGGTGCCATTGATATTGCAGTAATCATCACCTGCTTGATGATACTAGAACTGATGTCCTTATAATGCATATGAGAACATTTGCTGCAAAACACATAGAAACTCTCAGATCCCTTGGACTACAGATTTTTTCATAACATAGTGCGGACTGCATTCCTTCTGATTAACTACGGGCTGTTTAGAAGTGAGTCTGCTTTTTAGGTAGGTGAAAACTATCATTAGCAGCAGGGTGCTGTCCTAAGAGTGGGAAAATCTTGTACCTAGTGTCTCTTTTTAAAAATCCTTTCAAGTGTACTGCCTTTAGCAAATTCATTTGCTAGTATAGTTGTGGTGTTTGTTCCCCATATTAGGGCTAGGTGATAAAATTATGTGTTTTGACTTTGATTAAGCTTAATAAAACTGAAGTCAAAAAATTTTGTTTAGAACTTTGAATGATTGCAGGGCAAAATTTGCATAGCTCTTGTATATTCTAGTGAATACACAGACACCATCTGCTGAGAATGATAGCCATATGGTGAACTATTTATAGAAAATGTTTATATTCATTGTGTTGTTGATTATCTAGATATCCAGAAAACGCTCTTTTAAAATCTAGTTTATCAACACATGGAAAAATTTATTCTGTGGTTTTGAAACTGAAAAGAATGCCAGCAAACTGCATGTGTTTTGTTGTCTGCGAAAGATTTTTTATAAAACTTTACAAAAGCCTAAATCTGAGAAATGAGTGAAAAAACCCTCCAGGGTATAAAAAGGTAAGAAGTTCTCTAACAATTTTCTTTGTGAAAGAAACAAGTGATGGAAGAGCAGTTACTGACGTGATGCCAGGACAGAGAGCTTATCTCCATGTCAGAGGACAGCAATCTTGCATCTAGTGTACTTTTAGATATGTTAGTCTGTCTTCTAAACCGCAGATGCTCCCAGACCTTTTGTATCCAAATTTGCTGGATATTGGAAATTCATATTGATGCTACAGCTACAAGTCAACTGTTAATGATGGTTGGTGAAGAGCTAGGGTGCCATTAATATTGCAGTAATCATCTCCTGCTTGGTGTTACTGTAATTGATGCCCTTATAATGCATATGAGAACAGGCTTTCTGAAATGCATGGGAGGCTATGAAAGGCAGTATCTCATTGCTCCTGTATCAAAAGAAGCAGGTGAAAGGTATTAATCCATTATTGTACATCTCTTGGTTAGTCACAAAGTCAGGTTTAGACCCTGGTGCTGGATGTACCAGAAAACAGCCAATGGGATTTTGTGGAAAATCTCACTTTGACCTTTCTGGGTAAGCAAGGATCCTGTTCCATAAATGAGTTGGTCAATAACAAGGTGTATGTCACATCTGTCACCATAAGGATTATCCTTCGTCTGCTTATCCTCTTCTGACATAGCTAAGCAAACCGTACTGTGACCTTAAAAAATCTGTCAGAAGTAGGCTTAGTTCCCTGCCTGGCACTTTTAAAGCACTGGTGGTGGAACATACATCGGTAAGCAAAAGGGAACAGTATTACATACTGTTTGACTGCCACTCAAGCCCCTATCATGTATACAGTTACAGCATGAATTTCACAAGTAAATGAGGTTAAAAATGAGGCTCCCCATATGCAGTACACTTTTCTGATTGTTATCTGTCTCTCTCTTCTGCAGATATATTGATGAATCATATGAATAAAACAATATTTTCTGATTACAATCTCCAACAGAAAGTGCTGAAAACATAAGATTGCTGTATCCCTGTTAACCTTAGTTAATACAAGCTACTTTTTAGTACTTGGAAGCCCTTCATAAATGTTTTCATATTGCAAGCCTTCGCCAGCCTTGCAATATGAAAACATTTATTTACCAGCTCTCCCTTAATAAACAGCTATAAAATTGCTTAAATAAGGTTTCATGCTGATTTGGTGCTTTTTTTGTTGCTCAAACCTGGCCCCTAGAAAAAGTGAAAATAAAACTAATGGAAAAGAAGGAAGTATTGCTGGTACATCTTTTTGCATTCAAAAGTATAGTAAGCACAGCATGTTTGCTAGGGCAGAGGCCTGTGATCCAAACCTCTTTCTTCTAATAATTTCTCACAGTATCTTGGTTCCCCGTTTAAATTAGGTCACATTTGTCCACAATTCTATGTACTTTGATATGCTTTTGTCTCTGTTTAGGAATGGTACTCCACAATTTAGTGTTCCCACTGAGACTCTCCAAACCACTGCTGCTTGCTTGCTCTCCCTTCCCCCTTTCCCACCCTGTGGTGCTAGGGAGAGGAGAATTGGAGGCATGCAACATAAAGATCATGGGTTGAGACAAGAGTAATTTCCTGGGAACAGCACTGAAAGAAGAAAACGAGTAGTAATAGCAACAATACTAACAACAGAGGGTACAAGAAAGAGGTGAACAATTCACATGGAAGCCCCCTGACATTAGATAGTACCCAACTGCTCCCTCCACTAAGCTACATTGACCCAGAAGATGGCCCTTTCCCCATCCGCAGAAAAATTACATAAGGTGGTATAGAGCAACCTCCAGGTCTCAGCCGTGCCCCCTCTTGGCTACTGCAAAAAGTAACTGTCTGGCCTGGAACCAGCTTTGATGAGAATACTGTTAGGTATATGCAATGTTTTGTGTTAATACTGTATTTGTGTATTTATTGGTAGAATTCATTGGTTTCTTTTAAAGTATGTATCTTTTCTTCTTAACTAGGTATTTTTTTGTGCTTCAAACTTACTCAGAAGTGTGGCACTTTGGCATTTTTATCACTATCTAATTAACTTTGTGATTGCTATCCTGTGACTTGGCTGACTTTTCTTAAAAATAGGTATTTCCTTTCATCTGCAAATAATTTGCTCTCCTTTCAACTCTGTCTCAAAACTTGTTCTCACTAGGGATTCTTAAGTGGAGATACTCACGTTTGGTTTTCTTATCTGTTCTTTTCTTTTTCTTCTTTCAGACCCCTATTGATCCAAGTTTTCATTTTTAATAGATGCATGGTTATATAGTGATTGTCAGTGTAATGTGTAATTGATAAATGTGTAAATGTGAATTAATTCATTCAAAGTACTGACTACCCCAATTGTACACAGTGTCTTAGCTACTTGTCTTATCTGTAGACTTTCTTGCTACACCTGCAAGGAAGGAGGCTGCAGGACACAAGCTGACAAGCTAAAAGTCTGTCTTGTCCATCAAGGCATTGTTTCTTCCTTTTGCTGCTTTTAGATAAGGGATTTTTCATCAAAGTTATAGTTATGTAGAGTAATTAAATTTCCATACAGGGATCTCAATTTCTTTGCAAGCTGTAATGAGCTGAGACATGCAAGTCCCCTGTAAGTTAGGGGAAGTATTAATATCAGAGTTAAAAAGGTGGAAATTCTGGTTGTAAAAGTCACTTTTGAGGTTTCTCCTACACTGCAAAATCATTCTGTAGCAAAGCAAAGAGTAGAACCTAGTTCTTTTGACTAAATTTAAGAAACAAAGCTACCATATATTAGCTGATCTGTGGTGGCTGTTGCTATGCACAATTCCTTTATAGCAACAAAGGGGAGGTGACTCAGCTTAAGTGAGACTTTAATGCTTATCTAATTTGAATTAGCTTACATTCGTTTTAGGAAGTAGTAGTCCTATTAGTTTTCCTCTGAAGAATATGGGGAACACTGTGTGCTTTCTCTTGATCTTGAAACATTTACTGTTGCAACCACAAAACAAGTATTGAGGACTGGTGGTGGCAGGACTAGTGCAGATCCCAGACCTTTGTAGCTGTAACTACAAAGTTGTCTCATAGAGCTACGGCTTTCCCAAAGTTATTGGCTTCTCAGGTAGCTTTCCTGGATGAACTGCCTCTCTCCTGCCAGGCTGGCCATGCTTAAGAAAGAATGACAAGTCCCAAAGATCTTTTTGCTTCTTCCCCAAGTCCAGTTGCTAATGCCAAACTGACCTCAAAAGTTTTACAATTGCGATGCAGGTACAGCAAGTTGGTCATTTTTGCATGAACTCTTAACAGGTTTTGTGAAGTGAGTAGTAAGTTTAAAATCTGCCTAGACATTGTGATTTGGGGGTTTCTGATGCTGACTGATGATTTGACCCAGAAAAACTTTTTGATTACGATTTTTCTTTCCCTCTTAACTTCTTGCTGGGGTCTAACAACAAAATTTAGTCTTTGGGAAGAGTGGGAAACCATTGTGCATCCTGCCTCATATACCAAAGAGGGAATTAAGAATTGTCATTCTAATAGTTGACACTGTAAAATGTCATTGAAGAAAGCTTTTTCTTGTTAGTCTTTAGATTGACAGGTTATGACAAAACTGCATTCATGTTGCTTGAATACATCTTTTGTCTAGTTTTACATGCTTTTTGACTTGTCTAGAAAATGACATATTGAGGTTTTCATTAGTCTTAACCAGGTGCGATTTTCTTTATGGAAGATACCTTGGTAGGACTACAGCTGAAGGCGAGTAAACCAGTGAAGCTTAGAAATGCCACAGCCCTTCTTCAGATGGTAGCAGAGAATTGAAAGACTCATTAATCAACAGCCAAGTCACAGATGTGATGGCTTTCCTGCAATAGCCAACAGACTGTGAAAGTCACATCCAACATGCAAAACTGTTAAACAAGGCACATCTATAAACATTCTTAAACTTTTGTCTTTCCATTTTACTTGAAAAACATAACCTTTTCATGTTTTCATTTTGATTTCTTTTTTTTTTTAAACAAAAATATTTGTTTGTTTTCCAAGGAATACTATTTAGTTTAGGAAACAAAAGCAAAAACTGACAATTTTTGCACCCTTTGCTCATTTTAATACAACACATTCATTTAAATGGAAGCACAGTTTTGGTTGTAATGATTAATGTAAAGAGTTTTAATATTATAAATTTTTGTACACAGAAAGTGTGCACAGAAGTTTTGACAGAAAAAAATTAGTACAAGGGTTTTCTGCATATAAATGACTGGCTATTTTCTCCATGATTTTCCAGTACTTCCCACTACTACAAAAATTATCTGGAACAAAGATTCAATTATGCTGTAGTGCTGCAATGTAGACAATCATAAAATGTTTAAAGTGAAATTACTTAGAAGATTTTATTAGTTAATCAACCTGCACTGGATTTTTCACCTGCACTGATGGGGAAAACCCATAATAAGAAGCCAAAGAATGAAATCTCCATACAATTTTTCCACATCATGTTTCCTTAAACTCTCTGGATCCCCTGGAATGAAGGAGAGTCTAGTCAGAGGTCTTATACCTCCCCATCAATTTTTTTTCCCTCAGATTACCTTTAAATTGATAGAATCCCTGTGGATAAAAATTAATTTTACTCTGTCAGAGAGCAATGAGTATGAATTCATTAGAATTTTTGTATTTGCTAATTCCTCGATCTCCCTAATTTTCATATTTTTCCAAAAATAAATTGTTCAATATAATAAAAATTATTCTTTAAAATCTGAGGCAGATAAGAAATTTCCCACTGTCATCTGGGATGAGTAATTTCTTAATAGCCATAGTCTGATCTTATGTTTTCCTCTTTAGAATATCTGTCTTACTTTTGATCTTCATATCCAGAAATTAATTTTCATTTGCAATCCATATTCTTCACTTTTTTTTATTGCCAGGATTGCCAGTTTCAAAGTTATTTTGGTCTTACTCAATTTAAGTCAATTGAGCTGTATGTAAGTGTGTTGCCTGCTGGCTCAGTGCATGAGTGCACTCAAAAGACAAGGAGACAGCGATGCTGCATTTATTGCAGTCACAAGGTCTTATAATAGTGGTATATCAAAAGTCATAGCTGCTTTGCCTTTACAAGGTTCTGTAAACAGATATTTGAATATACCTCTCTTTAAGACATATTTGTATCTGATTTTTTTCTATTTACTCAAATGTAGTGCTTCTGCTTGTTATTGGAGGGCTTGTTAAGGCATATACAGCTATCGTGTTGTTGTTTTAGAAAGAACTGTTGTTACTTCACTTTAACAATAGTTATTTTGCATTTTAAAGAGACTTCACTGTTGGGATCAGGGACAATTTTAGTTTAGTTTCACCATAAATTATTGCCGATATTTTTGCTCATTAGCTTTCTGTTGTTGCTTTAACTCAGTAATTAAACACCTCTGTAAAAACACTCACCCTCTAAAACAATACAGAAATTATCCTTTTGATTGTACTAATAAAGAGTGTGATAGCTGAATTTAAATACTACCAAACTCTTCCCACAAAATTGTTAATGAAATTATATCGGTCAATAAATATAGTCAATAAAATAACTGTAATGATTTCTCTTGGGATAATTACATGGGTAATTTAACAGCACATTTGGATAAAAACTGAGAGCATTTATGTGATACATAGTTAAACCTCTGTAAATGGTACATAGAAAATAAAAGGTTTTCTTGCCTTTCAAGTAAAAAGGAAATATTAAAAAATATGTGGTAGCTCTTTAACAGTAAATTTATTTTCCATTTCTGACTTATTTTGACATTGCATTATTTATTGCTTCATACGGAGTCACTGTCAGATCATGCAATAGAAACTGTGGACTTTATAGTCTCTAAGTGAATGCAGAGACAACTGGGTATTCTTTTGCATATCTCAGTGGAAAATGGTTGCATAAGAAAATTTGGTAGAGTGGTTTCAGAATTTTAGCATTAAAAATGAATGTTCATTGGTCTCTGTCTGTCTACACTTCAGTGCCATATTGTCATAGTTCAGGGTGACCTATGGGATTCATATACTATGAAGTTATGCTCACAGGTCATTCTCTGATCTCATGGCCAAGCCACAATATTTGGACGTTAACTGCTCTGAGTTCCATTCAAGACATAATCCTCAATCTGCTTATTCATATCCTTAATGAGTTGTCTCTGTGAATTCAGTACAATAACTTAAATTCAAGCTGTTAGACTAGATTGTATGCTTGCAGTTTTGCGGCGTGAGAAGAAGACTACTTAGAATTAACAGTGTTTCTTTGGCCCGTATTTCTCGCGTATTTGGTTACGTGTCTGTAATCTGCAAAGAATGATGTGCTTGTGCCACGGTACATGGTCTTTATCTTGTCCATATAAGTACACTGAAAACACAGGGTACTGAAATATTAATTAAAGTTTGATTGGTAGCTTTTGTGGGGACCTACTAGGTATTCTAATGATGCAGAAATCTTTTGTTGTAAAATAAGGCAATAGTGAGCTATACCATTAGACTGTTCACTAAATCTAGTCCTTGCCAAGAGCAGTTTTGAGAGATTATTTTTTCCAATATGATTCAGTTATGATTTTTAGAAATTTTTCATGAATGTCAGCAGCACATGCTACATATCTGTTCATATGAGGACAAACCTACGTCCAAACAATATACAGTGTTACTTGTTTTGGAACAGTAGTGTGTTTAACTGAATATTTACCATGATGCAGCAAAGTAGAATTTAAAGCAGTGATACTCTATATCTCAAGTAAGATACATTTAATCTTTGGTTATTGTATCATCTATTGGTTTGAAATAAAAATTTTTAGAACAATTGGAGTTTAAATGCACTAGTTTTTCCCGCTGGGCTAAGAAATAGCAAAGTTATGATTTCACAAAGTTGATGTAAAATACTCCTGCAGTTACTGTAATAACGAAATTAGAATGAGGTTTTCCTACTGCAGTGAAATAGCTAAGGAAGAAGGATAAAGAAAGGAAGATGATTTTTCTGTTGCTTATAATACTTTTTTCATAATTTATTGAAATGATAAATAATAGGACTGAAGCATGTAGAACAAGCTTTGGCATAACTGTAATAATTTCAGAAGAGCTGGGCTCTTACAGGGAGTGTGCACCCTGTGAACTGAGTGGTTTTTTCTTTAATGATATTTTCTCAGCATCCAATAATGACATAAAAATAATGCTTTTAAATCTTCTGAAGCAGACTTATCAAGTTCTCAGTGGCATCTTGTAATTGTGAAAACTAAAGGGTATGTTTTAACTCTCCTCGGTTACGCATCTACATCAGGTTCTTCTCATGCTTATTCTTCTCCATAGTTTTAAATGCGTGGGAGAATTTGATCAGTGTCCTTTTTATATTCAAAATGAGTCAGCTTCTGTCTCAAAAGTGTCTTATTGTCATGATGTCAGTGCATCTCAAGATTTGTGACCTTTTGCTCCATATGGATTCATGGTAGAACTTGGGTTTTTGCAAACTAGATTGCTTTTGTTCCCCTGCTATGGGATATCAAAGCCTTTCTAACTAAAGTTTTACATGCTGGTAGGTTTGCAAATAAATAAATAAATTGAATAAAATTAGTATACTAAAAGTACCCAACAGTAACTGAAAACACCCAACAAAGAAACAAATCCAAAGTTTATGTATAAGGACCGCCAGATGTCGCAAAGGCATTGTTGATGAAGTTGGTTTTTATCCAAAATGTGGCACTTATATGAGGAACAGTAGTATTGTGTTGGAGAGTTGCAGAGGCCATAACAGGTCAGTGAAATGTCCTTCAAACATTTGATTTTTACATTTGAGAATAGGCCAAGATGAAAAGATAACCACATATCTGACATTGACATTACTACCGTTTAGACAACCGATGCAATTGCCTTATTCAATGGGCTCAATCAGATCTTTATTACTTTGAAACCTACATAACAGATTTAATTTTGGTGGGGTTTTTTCTTATAAAAAAATTAAGGTTCTGAACATTACCAGATCACAGACTTCTAAGTGTAAAATTACTATAGTATGTATAAAGTTTTATTTTCTCCTTGTTCTTTTAAAATGTCAAATACTATTAAAAACATTACCAAGAATAACAAGTAGAATTGAAAGAATTTGAACTGAGTTGAACACCGTGCATAAATCAGAGTAAAACAAGTTGAACTTGGAAATAAGTATTTGATGATTGATTTTTTATTGACACAAAATGAGTATGATAGTGGGTAAAGTGATTTTCCATATTGAGAGAAAATATAGTGTTTTTCAACATGTCTTCAGAATGAATGGAAGCCCTGTCAAAAAAAATGAGCAACACATAATACCTTTTAAAAGGTAAATTAACATAAGTATATCACTTAGTATATGGTTCAGATTTTACTATTGAAAAATGTTGGTTTTATTCCTAATGTCATAAATTTTACATTTAAAAGATAATGTTATTAGCTTTTTTAGGTCCTGAAAATGCCTAATTTTAACTGAGTTCATTGTAGAATTTAGAGTATATTTAGAAGAAGAAATGCCAGTGCAGAAAATTAAGTCCAAAATATGTATTCATGTGCAGATCTTAGTCAAATCCCTAGTAATTTTAAGTACTTGAAATACATAATTCAACAAGTAAGCTGCTGTATGCTTGTGTTTAATGGGCTCTGCCTGAGTATACAGAGGCTGTCAAGATAAAATATGGAACATGCATCATTCTAATTTAATTATGATTATTCTTAAAAAATAAAATAAATGTATATCTATGTGGTTTTGTGTTGTGTGTGGAAATATGCAATCTTTATTGCTACGAATGAATTTGATTTTCTTTTGTATGATTCTTGCTGATTTCTCTGTTGCTTGGGCACATGCTCATAGACCACAAACACATGATATATAAGTATAACAATCATGTTGATTCAAATGTTGAAAATGTTAAAAATTTGTTTAATTTATATTGAGTACATATATATACACTTCACTTACATTTCTGCTTTTACATGTTATACATAAAGAAGTAAATTAGCTATATAGTTTTGCATATATGTATTTTCATAACTGTTATTAAACAAGTTAAATATGCCCTGGACTTTCCTCTTACTTCAAATAAAATGCTTGTTGAGAACTGATTTGTGAAAGCAAGCACATCTTCAGCTCTGGTTATGGTTTTGATGACTTCTTTCTATTGTAATTGTGATGTCAGTGAGGTTCTGAACTTAATAGGCAATTCCTAACTTAATAAACATAGTTTCTTAGTAGTTCATAGATATCAAACTCTTTAGCTCCACCTTTGAAGTCTTTGTGTGACAATGGAGGGTTTCTTAAGGCCCTGCGTTTTTAAATGCAAACAGATTTATGTATGTGTTTGTGTACTCTGCTTATCAGCTACATACATATGGAATACTTTTGTCTTGTTTTAAGACTTTATGTATATTTAACCTTTAGTTTAACTAGCAGGTTGTAAGATTTCCATAAAAAATAGATGAGCTTTGAACTTACTGAATGTTATTGGTGTAGCACAATCAATCACTTCTAAGGTTAACGAGAACATACGGTTTATTTTTAATAGTTGCACTGGTAAAATTATTTAGCATACAAAAGGATTTTGTATCCTGTTCTCTGTATTAAATCAGAATTTACAGTTTTTGAATAGCAGATTATAGGTTTTGTTATCAAAGTGGGAAAAAGACAAATAAGTATTTATATAAACTGTGAATAATATAATCGGTGATACAGTAGCTGTGGCATCTTTCTAGAGCTAAGTTGATCTGCAATGTATTACAATTTTCTTGAATGTTTTTACTTTTCTGCATCCTGTTCTGTTATCTTTTAATAAAAGATGACTTATGTAGGTGGTACCCAAATTACATCACACAATTCCTCAGCGAAATAAAAAGTCAATACCTGAATGACAGTTTGGCAGGGGGGAAGGGAGGGTATGGGATTTCAAATGGTAAAAACATGCTGTGGTAACAAAGATGGAATCCATCCCTATATTGCATAGCTTCCTGATCACATCTTTAAGCCTGATAGTGAAAAACAATATTTATTTGTTGCCAAGCTGTTGTGAGATTTATTTCTGAACTCAAATCCCACTTTTCAAGAAAATTGCATCCTCTTTGTCTCGCAGAAGGGTATACCTCATCATGGCATATTTAGTTATTTGGTACTATAATATTGTTACCTTGCTTGAAACACATGGTCCCTCTTGCTATATAAGAAAAAACTGAATCCATTTCAATAAATTAATAGGTATGAGAATCCCAATCCATCCTTCTTTTCAGAGGTTCACATACATTGTAATGAAATGCATTAGGAGTTTTCTTCACTTGAAATCCAAATGAGACCCATTTTGGCTCACACCCTTGACAGTCTCTATTATAAGCACTGCTGTCTCCTGTTCATGTGTGGCCTTAGTAAAATGCTTCCTTTGTAAGATGCACAGAGACAATACAATGCCATGAAAGATGAAGGTGTCAAAACACAAAGTTAGAAGCAATCTAATCAATGCCTCCTGATTTAGCCTTTGAAGGCTCTCTTCATTAAAAGTCTTTAATTGTGAGGCTTATCTTGAGGTAGAGCTGTTACTTAATATTTTTCAGTGTCATTCTTTGGACAGTCATTTGTACCTTTTAAACGTAATTTCAATATTCATTGTTTCGTAAATTGGATGCCTTGTTAGCAATAGTGGTGGTGTGAATGACTTGCATTCAAGTGATTGAAGGTAGTAGTGTATAAATGCTTGGGTCTCTCCCCCAAAGGATAACGTATTTTATTTCTCAGTATATCAGTATAAAATATATGGTTTTCATTGTGAGTCTTTTTACTTCAATGTATGGGAATGCAGGTTGGAATATTTCAAAATTATAAAAGGCTTCTGGCTGAATCTTTCTGAACTTTTAAAAATTTTCAGATCCAGTGCAAACATTATTAATCCTATCTAAGAGGTAAAAAATGTGATCTCATATTATGTTATTCAAAATAAATTTTGAAAAAGTATGAGATAAAAAAAGGTGGTACATAGGTTTTTTTCTTCACAAATGATTATAAAGTTGGTAGTGGTTACTAGAAAGCAACTTCTGGAAATCAGTTAAAAACAAAGTGGTTCTGAAAAAAGATTATTTGGAAAACGCTTTTAAAAGAAATACTTTCCCCCTTAAAACTGTCAACTTAAAAATAAATGAAAGCCTACAAAACAAGTAAGCTTTTTTTTTTGTTTGTGAGCCACATGGTACTGCTTTTTTAAAGGTATGCATATATATTTGTGTATGTTGAATTGTACTTAGTACCATGTGTATATGCATGTAATGCATGTGTGTTGTGTATCAGCAAATGCAATTTCGTATTCCATACTATAAAAATCTTGAAAGATGTATTGGAAAATGAACATTGCATGTTTTTATAGTCTGTCATGAAACCTTCAATTGTTAAATGCCTGGAATATCAGGAAAGCTAAAACTCTCATATATTGCCCTTGTAAGAATCAACAATTTAAAAAATTTTAACATATAAAAAACAAGACAAAAATAAAAAAACTATAGAACTGTTTTTCAGGAATCCTCGAAAATGGAAAAAGAATTGAGGCAACTTTGACCTGATTTTTAAATGACTAGTGTCGTGAGTACAGCTGCTCTTAGTAATTATTTGTGATAGGTTGTTTTTGAATCCCATATGTATAGCAGCTCCAGGCCCAACTACCTCATTTGCTGGCACACAAACAGATTCTTCCAGGTGCTGAAAATTAAATTTTAATATATTATTTAAATATTAAGAGAATTACAGTTTCAGTAATTTTACCGCTACAGCTGGAGTGCAGAGTGTGTCTATACTCTACAGAGCTTGTTGCATGGTCTGCTAGAATGAAAATTTCCATTGGCTTGAAATGCTTTTGAGGAAGTAAATGTTTGATGTAAAGATAAAAACATATGTTTTCTATGCAGTGTATTTTAAAAATATTGTTTGGATCTTGGCCTATTTATAGACTAAGATTTTAAGATATTACATTGTAGTTTATAAGAATTCATATCATAAAATGGATGAAAGTTTAAGAAATGGTAGGGAAAAACTTAATTAGCCCCTGAGGGCTTAAGTAAGACAATTCCAAAAAGCTGTAAAGCAGATAGTTAGCCTAAAACATGTATTTAATTATGTTGATATATTTTCTGGATTAAAGTTCAGACGTGTAACTTCAGTGTGTTTAATCAATGGAAAAAATGTGTTTATGAATTGGGGATCTCAACATTTCCTCAAGGTTTAAGAGAAATATCTGGAGCTAAGTCACTGGTTTACTCCCAAGTTTTTACCCTAAGAAAATTAGAAAGGTTGTCAGAAAAGGTAAAGTAAGTGCTAAGTAAATTGTATGAAGGTATAATTGCACTGAACTGAAAATACCATAGAATAAAATATGTTTTTAATTCCAAGAATTTTTTTTATGCCCATCTCTTCTGCTTGCTCATTCCAACATACTTTTAACTATGGAATAAGCAGCAACATCCAAGTTTAAATGTGGGTCAAGCAGACTTGGAGTGCACTTCTCAGGTATTTTTTTCCTGATTGGAAACATTATAAATGAGTGTAAATGTGTCCTGAAAAAAAGCAGTGCTATTCTACACAGATTAGTTACAGGGTCATCATCTAAGGATGATATCTCTTGTACTTCTATGATCTTCTAATAAATATGGCAATTTTGAATCTCTTTAATACGGCATCAAAGAATTAATTGATTGATTTTCACTATGGATCATTAGAAATCAGTGGCACATTGGAGTACCTCACACTATACTCTGTTTTACCAAGTGAACTTCTATTTTCACGTCTTAAAACCTATTAATGCTTAAAAGGGCCTTAAGCAGGACTGTCTTGTCAGCAATGTGCATTCAGTGTCATTTAATTTCTTTCCTAATTCAGTGAATTATGAAATGTTGTTTAGGTGAATTTAGGTTATGGATTTAAATTCTCCACTGATGACTCTTTGTGAAGGGCAGTTCTTTCCACCGGTTTTCATATTAGTACTGAATATTGATTTGGATTCATTTTAATAGTGAATGGATCTTTTATTCCATTGTAACAAAGTTAGGACCACAACTCTTGTTCAAAGTTCCTTTCAGAAAATTCACTAATGTTTGGTTTAGATTATTTTTCTGAAGATAGGATAAGCTGTGTAGTGTTAGTAGAAGGTCATGTTTAAGACAAAAGTTGTAGCAACTTTAAAAGCACATTCTAATCTCCACAAAATCATTTTGGAAAAATTTAAATTGTAGTGCTTTTATCTTACTTATGTACTTGTATTTCACAAGGAACAGCTATGGTAGTATCGTCTGCTATTTTTAATAGTTACGGATTTTTTACAGTCAAAAAGTTCAAGAAGGAACTGACATGAAACAAAACACCAGTATAAAATTAGAGAAATTAAGCCCTGAAAAGAGAATCATCACCACGTCTCATTATCTTTTACTATCTAAAATCTGAATTTCTGCATCTATCCAGTGACTAACTTTATTGTCAAAGTATCTGATCCTGTGTTGTGTACATACTGTGTTTATTTTGACTTTTACTATGAATTAAATATTTTTTTTATCTGCTAAATTAAACCAAAAACTTTGGTTTCGGAATAGCCTAATTAATTACACATCCACACATTTTTTGTAGGGTACTCATTGATTTCATTGATACAGAATCAGTCCCTAATCTTCCATCCTATTTAAAATACCTTTTATTGCTGCTAATAGTTAGCATAATGTATTTTTGAACATTTCTTTTTACTGCTGTACAGTATTGCCCTACTGAGAGACTCATTTTCTGCTAAAAGAAGAGGATCTGATTCAGACTTTAAAAATATATATGCAGTCCTATATTCATTAAATAAATTATAGCTTCATGTGCCTTTTCAGATCTGGTCTCATGTGCTAACAGTGTTACTGTTGGATTTTGTATGCTGACAAGATAAATCTAAGTGATTTCAAACTAAGATTGTTAAGGACTGTGATGTTATATTGTCCTGGTTCCAGCCAGGACAGGGTTACTTTTTGCTGTAACTGGGAGGGAGCATGGCTGGGACCTGGATGTTATTCTGTACCACCTTACATTATTGCTGGGGGCAGAGGAAAGGGACTCTCTTCTGGGAAGAAGGGGTTCCTTCCAGTGAAGAAAGCATGGCAGAGGGACCTGCCTTGTATTGTCTATTATGAAGGACTGGTTTTTGCATGTGAACCATATCTTTTCTTATACCTTCCATCATTTGTGTTGCTGTTTTGGTTTGTTTTCAGTAAATTGTTCTTATCTCAGCCCATTATCTTTGCCTTTTGTGCCTCCAGTTCTCCTCTCCATTCTGTTGCAGTGGGGATGGGGAGGGGAAAATCGGGTAGTGAGAAAGAGCAGTGTGGTTTGGAGAGTCTCACTGAAGTAGGTAACACCATTCCTAAATCTCAAGTTATGTTTATAACAAGACTTGGGAGGATGCAGATCCCTTTGCTTTACCTGGTGGGATGTGCGCCCCAGTCCCGTGACACACAGGTCCACACATCTCTTTGGTCAACCTCAAGGCTGTGTCCAGCCGAGTGATGGCTCTGATCATTGTCCAGTCAGATGACTATAACCTCCAATTTGATAAATGCTGCTAGTGATAAAATAAATTACATTGTATCTTCCATTTTGTTAACTGTTATTAATGTTTACATTGACCAAAAATTAGTTTCTTACTGGATTCTTTCTGATAAAGAAATGCCTGGAAATATCATTCATTGGAAAGCCATGTCAGCTGTTGCCTCACAGTGCATGACGTTGTACGAAACATTTTTTTTCTGAGATAAAGCAACCCCTATTTTATAAAAAATGCAGAATTTGTAGTTCAAAACTATCAACAGACTAGGTATTTCTATGTATAGAAGTTAAAAAGATTAAATTGGCCACGATCAGAAGTATAATGCTAGAAATTTCTAAAACAGGCACCACTTTATTAAATTGAACAAAGTGATTTATCATGTCATTTTTGTCTCTTTTTAGGCAATAAAATAAAAAATAGCTACATTAGGAATCTATCTTAAGAGCTGAAAATGCATTATCTGAAGTAAATCCAAAGCCCAATTTTGTAATCTCACAAGATTAGAAGACAACAAACTGGTAAAGCAGCATGCCTTGCTCTTAAATGGGCTTTCATAATGGCCTCGGACTTTGTTTTCCCTTGATTTAATAAAAGATATTCCCAGACTGAAAGGGTGAGTCTAACAAAGACAATAATCAAATTTAAGTAAAGCTATGATTTCCTCTTGGGTGACTAAGTATGATTGAATTTTTTTTTTCTTTTAACATTTGAAGTATTGTAAAAAATGTCTTTTAAAATGTATTACACCTTAAAATTTACAGAATTCCTTACCTGTAAAACTAGCAGAGGAGAGAAGAGTGGGGATTCAGAAAAGGGCTTTTCCTTTTTCTCATTTTAGTAAGCGGCACCTTAAGAATATAAATCCATACATAAGACTCTTCGAATTAATATAGTGGAGGATTTAAAGTTTTTCTTCACCACATCGTGACTAGTTCTATGTGATTATGACACTTGAGCTCCTTAAAACTGTTTTCCCCTTATGACAAGTGCAGGTACACTGTAGATTTCAAGTGAAGTACTTAAAACAGTTTCTCAGGGAATTGTCAAATTTTAACATTTAACTGAATTTTCCTGAATGCTGCGATATGAATGATTGACCCCTCAAGATGGAACATGTCTAATTGGAAGTAGCATAAAAGATGATAATATCAATGGATTTCAGTGTAGTATAATCGTATGTTGAAGCAGAACCCTGAAACTCTATTACTGCACATTGACAGGCAGTATATTAAAAGCCAGTGTCAGGCAGCTAATTTTCAGGGAAAAACTTTCAGGACAGATAATTGCAAAATATGTATTTTAATTACAAACAATCATAGTCTAATCACCAACCTCCTTTTTTTTCCCTTTTTTCCCCACTTTCTTTCTGTTTCTTCTCTCCCCTTTCCACCACCCTTGCCCCCCAACCCCCCCGTATTTTTATTGTTCCCTTGTATTTCAAATGAGATTTTATTAAGAGTTAAAATTCTGGCATTTTCACATGGTAAGGGTCTACAAAACTTATTTTCAACATCTCTCCTTTTTCATGCTCAGTAATTAAAAATGGCTATGGGCATTTTTCACCCTTTGAGATTTACCAACTGCTATAGCATTTGTAGAATGATTTCTTCACCTGCTTTTATATGGAATAACCAAATATCGAAGCAGCTTGAAGTATTTTTTTAAAAAAGATTTTACCTCTAGGCTTCTCATCTTCAGCACATAAGCATCTATGTGACTATTTCACCATTCAATTAGTTTTGAAATCCTGAAAACAAAAGTAATTAATAAGTCTTTTGTCACGGGTAAAAAAAGAGAGATGCCTTTTTAGTATTTGTATGTCGTCATGCCAGGCCTAGAAAATTAGCCTAATTTATTATTTAAAACATTGGTGGGATTCCTAATTGCATCCATCATTAGATATGACACATTTAGAACTAGACCCATATCCAGTGAGAATTTTCCAGTTTGAATTTTGAAATAAAAATATTTTTCAAGAGATCCCTAGCTATCGCTTGTTACTATGGAAACAGCCCTATTTGTCTGAGAGCTCTGCCTGCTTGCCAATGGGAGCGCGAGCAGCATCAACTAAACATATGAATACATCAAAGACAAATTCATATGCTCAATCTGATCAGCTCAATTAATGTAAGAACAGAAGCTGAAGGGGGTTAAAAGAGGGCATTCATTCAGGATAGACGAAGCCTCTTTTAGCAGAATATATACACCGGCCTTTTGGGGGAGGAATTTAGCACACTGTCAAAAACATTATCAGAAAGGAAGGTACTAGGCCTCCTACACCTAACAGATATGAAGCTGTCAGACAAAGAATAGCACTATTCATTAAATGACACTTATTTTCTCCCACTTTACAAGAATACAGTGAACGAAACAAGCAGGGGAACAGCTGAGAGAGACACTTTTTTCTTCTCCTGGTGATGACAGACATTCAGCAATTATGGTGATAACTAAGGAATACTAAACAAGAAGCCAGGCTCCATTCTGTTTATCACCTAAAATTTTATGTTACTAAATTTGCATGCAACTCTTGTTTTGTTTTATTATTTATGTCTAGGACAAATTAGATCCTTTTGTTTTTAACATGGTGCTTTCAGTTTGGTGAAGAGTGCCGCTAAACTATACACATTTTCGTGTTCTTCTTGTTAAATGGCCATATCAAGTTGAAGTGCTTTTGAAGTGAGAGTTTCAAAGCACAACAAAACTGCTGTTTCCAGTGGAGGGGGAAAGAGCATTAGTGTAATGGAGGTATTGTGTACTATTTCTAGCATATATAATTTAGAAGACAGTTAGGGAAAACCCTGTTAATTCTCACCTTGGTTTGCAGAAAGTAATAGGACTTTGTTACTTATTTTTTAGTGTTGGTAATTACACATTCCCATGAAGTTTTAAAGTGTTTCGTAAGTTAGTTTTATAGCAAATAGAAGTGAGCAGGAAGCCCCTCAAGGCTACTGGCTTTTAAGAAACTCATACATGATGATCTGATTTAAGGTCTATTATCAATAGTCTGCTACTATTATCTGCATGATCATGTCCTGATTGATACTGACTTTGTAGCCATGTATTTCGTAATACGCTGTCAGGCAATGCTGACAGTTGCAATGAAAGAACAATAAATGTGGGGCAGCTCTAATGTAAAGGTCCAGCCAGGCTGTATGAAAACTGATAGCTGCAATATTGGCTCCTATGTTACCGTGCATACCAGTCCCATTGAGAATTTCTTTGTGAGTGAATTAAAATGGTCTCCTGATACACAGATAGAGGGTGAGGGGAGGTCTTCACTTTAAAAACCTGCAGATTGGTAAAATGTTGTGTTAAAGTCAATGGGTAGACATAAACTTAGTTCCCAAAAAAAAAAAGTTTCTTGTCTGAAAGATGGATGCACAAAAATTGCTGGGGGTATTTATATACTGGTAACATAAGTACTTAATGTGCCTCCAACAAAGTTTTTGAGCAACCTTTTGATTTACATTTATTTCTGCATGTGTTAAGATAATGCAGCAGGAAATCTGAAGTTTATAGTAATTAAATTAAAACTCCCATATCTCATACCTATTGCTCTAAAACAACTCATAATGACTTGAACCAGTCCTCAATTTTAGCTTTATTATGTGTTATTTCAGTATTATTTTCTGTATTGCATATTATTTCAGTATTATGTGACATACTGAAAGCAGCTTGGTTTGTTTTTCATGTTGTGAACATATGTAGGTGCATGGCCTCTATTAAAGAAACTAGTAAAATAAAAATAAAGCAACCAGTATATAAGTTCATAATGGATTATTATAATCCTGCATCTTTGGTTTATAGCTTTTTTTGTACTGTTGACGTTTGAAGAACCTGTAGGTCAAAGAACATCTAGCTTGTAAAGACACTAGAAAACCATCTTTTCTTGCATTCTCAGTCCTACTACCAAATAAACAATACTGAGATGTTAAAAACGAAGTATAAATACAAGTACTTGCTTTTTTTGGATTATTTTATTATTTAAGACTCCATCAAGTTCAAACCCTAGTTTTGTGAGAGATAAAAATCTTTTCTTCAGAGATATGTTGGTTCCTGTTATAAGTAGGTATTTTAAGAAATAGGTACGAATTATGTTACTTTTAAGACATTTTTAGTTACTTTAACATATTTTAGCCCTGATTGGGCTCAGAAAAGCATTACTTTTAACAAAAATTAAAATTATGAGTTCATAATTTCATAATGAAGGTACTAGTAGGTCTATCCATCTTGGAAAGAAGGAAAAGGTTTGTTCATATGCTGTTGTTTAAATCTTTCCCGACCTTGGTAGAATATATTGAATTAGTGTTCCCGGAGTGCAGCAGCCTGGTGTGTGACCCGTTTGCTGTGTGCTGTAGCCATGGAGCATTTAGCATGCCCCGTGGATAATGTGCATGCCTGATGGTAGTGAGAGACACTAACAACGCTGTGTTGGTGTGGGTGTGAGCACGCGAACTGTGCGTGCGTACCGACGCCTGGAGTTTGTGACACACTGCTTTTACTACAGAGAAAGTCAGTTTCTGACTTTATGATTATCTACTTTATAAACATTGTAAAGCGTAGGCTCTATGCTATAAAGGTATTCACATACTTCTGCTGAGGGATAAAGGTACTTTGTAAAGTGTGCAAGAAGTCCAAAGAAAGAACTAGAAAATAGAGTATTTTGAAGATTGTGTACAAATATGTAATCTGCTGATGGATGAAACCAAAAGGCCAACTTCCTCTACTGTTAATTGTAAAATGGCTGTCTTTTGACTTAAATGTTGCAATGGTGGTCTTTTTTCTACATTTTGATAATCAGTATGCAGCATTCAAGTTTCTAAAGCAGTAAGATGCTTTTATATTATTGTTATTTAGAAAATTATATTCTTCTACTAGCTCTTTCCTTCTCTGTAGCTAGGGGTTAAAATTACTAACCTTGGTAATTTAATTAATAAAAAGAAAAAAAACAAAAACCAAAACAGATCTAGTGTGACACCTTGCACAGTATGCCAGGAATCAGCCTGAACCAAATTTTAACTTTCACATTATAACCCTCTGAAAGTAGTGATGTATAATAGGAACACTGACAGTCCCTAAATGGCACTTGCATTGACATAGTAGCCCCAGTTGGCACCCATAATTAGATCTTTTGTGTCCTTGCAGTTATCTAAAAAATGCTCCCTAGTTTATTGGAAAAACTACCTCAAAATTAATCGTCAAAAGCTAAATTGAGAATTGATGATGGAAATAAAAATTTATGTAACAACAATATTCTTAGTTTTGAATTCATTATGGTGATATCTGTTAGATTTTCGTTTAAAGACACCCCATTGACTAAAGGTTTCATTCAAAGGTATCCATCTGACACAACTCATCAATCTAATGAATTTAGCTTTTGGAACATGAGCTTTAATTTTTTCTTGAATAGGTGATACTCAATATAGATATTTGTGGAGTATATTAGACTCTGTACCTAATGATTAGCTTATCAAGAGATCACATCTTTTCCATAAGTTCTTGTCATAGTTTTGACTTGTTAGAATTTCTAAATATTTTCAAATTTGCTCAGGTTTGCAATAAAATGCTTGTGAGTTGAAATATGAGCTGAGGTATTTTGTACGCAGTAGTAGCAGTATTGATCTGTAATGTTCTAGCATTCTTAAAATGCAAAAGCTTCTGTAATACATTAATTATTTTTAATTACTCTTATTCTAGAAGAAAAATGTAGACCGTGATAATCTGCATTTGGACAGGAGCAAGAAGCAAATTTTCTAGTTTTTGTGTTTAGGCAGTAATTTTTTGTACTGTTCCCTATAATACAGAGAAGCTCAGAATGTTATCGGAAACAGTCAACAATGATAACAATGTTATCAGAAAATCACAGTTCAAAGCAGAAGAATGTTTTGAATTTCTGTGTTGTGCACACGAAGTAAAGTAAATGATTGCTTTTTTAGGATAGCCAAAATTAATAGTAGGCCAAGAAAATATTTTGTTACATATAAGATGTAATGACATAAACTTAATTGCACACTGGAGGTCACCCTTGCTACTCCAAACTTTTTTATGGTTTTCTAAAAAAAAAAAAAAAAGGCAAGAAGCCTTTTAATATGCATGCTGAGCTTTTAAAAATACTTCTAGCAATAAAACCAGTAAATCAAGTACACATTTGTTATTGTGTTAACTGTTGAGTTGTTTAAGCAGTATGCAGTATATGGATAGGTCTTCAGAGTTTTTGAGGTGTGTTTGCCTCAAGTCCCACAAGGATTTGATCATCTGCATTGCAGCCTCTGCTACAGGCAATTCCTTTTTTCACTCTCCAGGAAAGTTAGTTTAGAGTTTGTTTAGAAGCTGGTTTTAGCACAGCTACCTAAATTGCCATTACTTTGCTAGATTACCTTGAGAACCCATCCAAAGGTGTATAGAAGTATTAAAGTACCATCAAAGTAACTATTATGCCCTTGAATAGGTACAATGCAATGTTTTATTCAGTTGATGACCAATGTGCCAGCTTTACTGTTGATTAGCCTAAAAACAGAGCTGAAAGGTCTTGAGAAAATCTGTCCACCTCCATAGAGGTCTCAAAGGAGAAGTTTAAAATTAAGCCAGTGTCCTTCTATTTTCAATCTTTTCCATGCCAGAAATCCATCTGATAGATCGGACATCCATGACCTGTAGCTGTCAGTATGGAGTAGTATAGGGAAAATGTTGTATGGGTGGGTTTTTTGGGTTTTTATGGTTTTTTGTTTTGAGTTTCTTTTGGTCCCTCTGCTAAGTCACCATAATTCAGTTAGTCTTCAGTAAAATACAGGTTTTTTGGGTGAGGATAAAATTGACCCTAATTGGTAGCCGAAGTGCTGCTGTAAACATGGCTGTGCTAACCAGATAAAACTTTACTATGAATTTATTGTGTTGGGATGCAGCAATAAGGTTGCAATTCTGAAAGAGGCCTGCAAATGTTGTGTAACATTATCATAATCAATTAGTAAGTTATGCCTTTCCAATAGCTTTAACTGAACAGACACTGAAGAAAATGTCAGGAGAGTTTGTTTTTGACTGAGAAACAAGAACAAACTTGTTTCTACCAGTTCCCCAGTATTCTAGCATCGTATCAGCATGAGCAAGTCATGCCTCCTAGCTGCTCATTGAAGCAGTCCAGTCCCTTTCCTTGCCAAAACCAAGCAGTGTCCCAATATAGGTATTCACAATTCAAACTGTTTCTTCACAGTTTGTGACTATTGAGAATTTTTTTTCTTGACTTGAACCAACAAACACACAAAAAACCATAATAGAATGCTTTCTGAGGGAGAGATTTCATAAGATCTAGGGAATTGTATGAATTGAGATAAACCGGTAGTAAAATTTTTCATCTATAATTTCTTTAAAAGTGCATATGCATTAAGATCACTGAGTCATACCTAAAATCAAAATGAAATCTGTGAAAAGTAGAAGTTAAATAAACTGACATACTGTCAATATGTACTCTCATTCAGAAGAGACAATAGATATATGAAATTGATAAAAATTAGAGAAGTGGAAAAAGCGGTAGTGTAACCATAGTGTTTGAAGATAAATTAGAGTTTAGTTGTAGATTTCTGGAAAAAAAACATACAGAATCTTCATATTCTATTACAATATGACCTTTCATCTTAGAAAAGCTTCTGAGATACTTATCGTATCTTTATAAATAGGAATTATTTCATCACAGGAAAAAATAATGCAAATCTCATAGATCAATATCAGTTTGGGGGGGTTATGATGGAAGTGGATTTAATTACTACACAGTCTGTTTTGCAAAGAGTTTTGCAAAAGAGTATCATTATGGACATGTAAAAATACAAAGAAATTAAATAGGAATTAAAAATTCACTGTCTTTGTCATTCATACTAGCTAATTACATCAAATTGGTAAAGCATGCTTAACATGTTATACTGGTAGTTTTATTCAATATATAAACAGTTGTATAGGTAACAGATTAGCCTGGCTCTCAAATTCACAGTACACATATTGTCAGTATTTGAGGAATTTATTAATTTTTTACATTATTTTACTCCTTATCCAGAACATATGACTGCAGAACTGAAATATATAAAGAAAAAGTTAAGCCAGTATATTTTAGGATACAAAGTCATATAGTTTAATTCTTCATAATAACATTTTTTCCTTGCCTGACTCTAGTGTTGGGCAAAGCTAGTCTTTCAGTGTGTAGTTCTGTTCCAGTTATGCTATTTCTATATATCTGATGGTTATCTTTAGGAATTGCTTCATTTTTGCCAAGGTATTTCAAAGTTTCAGTTGTGAAATCTTTATTTCCTAACGAATGTGGGCTTTTATCTGGAAGTTCATAAAAAACAAGTCATATGTTGAAGATCATGGCTTTGAAACCCAAAACAAAGCATTTTAGTAGGGTATCATTAGTCTATGAAGCTACTAAGTGTGCTTCCTCCCTCATTCTTTTACAGATGGAAATGTGTGTTCAGTGAAATACCTAAATTAATGGTTTCGGGATTTTTTGTTTAAAAATTTTATAAACTCTGCAAATTTATTGAGCAAGACCTATGCACCAATAAATATAGATACTGTTTGTTACATATAGAAGTGTATATAATTATACATATTAATTCTAACAATATCATATCACAGAATAGAACTTGGAGGGATGGGATTTCTGATGATCTGTAGTTCCTGTGGGAAGGCATTTTGCAGCCTCAGACTATGCCGAAGAAAGCTTTTTTCCCTTTTTTTTAGAGTTTCTTTAGGTCAGAGGACTACTGTCTGGATTTAGTCAGTCTTTTAGGTAAGCTCCTGACACCTTTTTAATATTTGAACAGACTTTGAACATCACAACTCTAGGGGAATCCACTGTGGCAAGTGGAGATGTTCATATTTAAGAATACACCAGCTAAGAGCCCTAATGGTGAGAATGCACATCTTATTAAGGAAGAATGTACTACACTAGCCAGTTTTTAGAATGAAAATGTGTCCAATTATTGCATATAGTCCAGCTAAGGAGTGGATGTAATGAGGCTAGGACATCACTCATTCAGCCATTTTTGGATAACCCTGGTCTAACCTCATGGCTGACCCTGCTTTAAGCCGGAGGTTGAGCTAAAGACCTCCTAATGTCCCTTCCAACCTGAATTTTCCTATGATCTTGTGATCGTCCACCAGGATTGGAAGAAGTTTCCTAGCAACAAGAAACTGAAGGCATTGGTAATGGTTGAAACTTAGTGTCAGGGAAAAATCCCAGAGTTCTAATCTATGAGTTGAATTGACCAATATTATGTATGTCTCCCTTAAAGCAAAGGAAACTGTACATTCATTGTGAACCCTTTGAAATGCATTTTCTCTGCACATCTGCCATGCTCTTCGTTCCCCTTCGCACAGATCGCTCTCTCTGTTTCCGATCTGATTTCATCCATTGACTGGCTGATGGACGATATTGATAAAGATGTAGGTGGTGATGGATAGGTAGCACTGCAGCATCATCAATACACTATTGGTCCTTCCTTCTGTGATATTTCTCCCAAATTGGTCATTGGGTGGTACATGCTGAAATGAGGACTAGAAAGTTCTGGAACTTAGTATATGGTCTGGTAGTACAGGAGGCACACTGAGAAATTACTCGTTCCACTTTAGTAAGTTAACCAGGAATTCATGAAGCTCTCTTAAAAGGGATAACTATTATTTATAGTCAATAGAGTTATGAATTATGGGAATAGCATTAATTCTGTGGAGACATACCAAGTTTAATATGAATATGAAGCCCTCTCCACTGGTAGAGAAAATTACAGAGCATGGCAAACACTGGATTGAAATCTTCTGTTGCCCAATACTATGTGAAGAGGTAATGTAAGGAACTTTGAAAATGTTAGAATATAGGAAAACTGTTTTGTGAGAATACTCAATTTCAATGTCCTCAATACTCTTCTACTGTTTGACTCAGAACAGAATGATAGTTTCACATAATGGTGGATGTTTTGGCTGGTGGTGTAAGCTGAAACTTGTCCTGATTGATAAAAAAGATTATTGATAACTTCTTGATATAGAACTTCCCAGATGCAATGGAGGCTGATATATAGTAATCTTGCCCTATAATGAAGTTTCAACACAGCCTTTGAGAAAATTACTGCATCCTTGCTTTGATGTTCTGCTGTTTGTGCAAAAATTTGTCACAATTTTTCTTCAATATAGAATATCAGTAAATAAAAAGAATTATCTGCATATGAAATGTCACCAAATACCTACAAACTGGTTATTAGAGTTATGGTTGAGGCCAGTGTGCCAGAGTTACTTTATTCAGTAGGTTCTTGCTCCTTAGTTTATGGGCTTAATACTGTTTAACAAGCAAATGAGTGTATTTAAATCAGAGATTTCTGGTCAAGCCTGAATCACTAATTAATTTTTTTGTCATGGGGGAGGATACTCTTTGGCCATTATTTTAATATGAGAGAGAATAATCTCTTTAAAAGATCACAGAATGACAGAATATTCTGAGTTGGAAGGGATCCACAGGATCATCAAGTCCAACTGCTTAAGTGAATGGTCTGTAGAGATCAAACCCACAACCTTGGCATTAATAGCACCATGTTCTGACCAACTGAGCTAATCTGGGTGGACTGGACTGTCCTGGATCTTGATCTCTGCAATCAGCATTTCATCTAGATTCATCTGTCTGCTTGCTTTGAGTCAGAAGTTTATATATTAAGTTTTTAGATGCCAAGCAAGGAAATAAGAATGCAGATGCATAAACTTCTTCAGAAGTTCTTCTTCTGTTTGTTTGCAAACCAAGACAGCTCATTAGCACTGGCATTCTGGGTGGCTAAAGGTGTATTTGATTTGATCAATGATTTAATTATAAGAATATATAGAATGCATGCTCTCATAATAAAGCATGGAAGTATTTGAATTGTATAGATGTTGGAAATCCTTTTGGGTTTTTGTTTGTCTTTTTGTTAGTTTGTTTTTCAAAATCTTCATGGGAATAGTTTAGGTAAAAACATCTGATGTCTCACCCTGATCTTGGTGCTGCAATTTTACCTTGGTTACCTCGGTGTGAGCTCAGTTATTTCTCAGGTTTGTAAGTCTTAACCATGCAAAGGTATGCAATAAGTTCTTGAATAACCAGCCTGTTATTATTATATTATAATAATATATATTATTATTCTGTTCTTGTTTTTCCTATACGGTTGTTCTGCTCTTCGTAACTATTGAAGAATTGTTATGGTTTCCACCATTTTTTTTCACTTTAATTGAAGAAACTTTGTAAGTTTTACTAGTGAAGCAGTAATATAGTGCATTTTTGTTAGGACTGCCTAGGGAAAAAGTAGAGCAATAATATCAACTTGCAAATAATTTTATGATAGAAATATATACCTATACAAAAATCAGCAGCTTTAAATAAAGTGTAATTTTAGCATGAGAAAGGAAACATGCCAGGAACCTGAATTTCATAAAAACATGGTACTTGTCTGTCTCATATGCTACACGTGAAATGTGTATTATACTGTGGGCAAAAGACCCATATACATGCCAGTGTTTTTTGTTTGAGTGGGGTAATCAGTGTCTTAAATTTTTCTGTGTTGGCCTTCCCATAAACCCTTCTACACAGATACAGATTCATTAATTTAAAATGTTCGCCTGTAGTGCAAGATGTTGGAAGAGGTAATATCTAATAGCTTTAGAATCAAGGAGAAGTCCGAAGAAAATTTATTATGTGGACTTTCTCAGTTTCACTTTTTCTTGCAAATAGGAGTGTCCTATGATCTGTACTGTAGGTGAGACACTGATGGCATGTTTCCCCTTTCATTATGTATCTGGTAAGCAGGTTTTTTTTATATTGTGTATTTCATAGCAATATTAATAACAAGACTAGTATATTTGATAGAGTCTAGATGATTAGCATCTCAAGTGCATCATCTTTTGTGAGCTCTGAAGATCTGGTGTATTTGTGTCTCAGGTGCAGATTCATTTCTAGGGCAGGTCCCATGAGAATGAGTTGTGACTGGTCTTGTTTATTCCTGGTTTGATCTTTCTTTTTTTCTCCAATGTTTCTACAACTGTAATGGTGCAGGGTTCAGACATTTTGAATATCAAGTCTAAATATGTTTTCTTTTAGGCTGTCTTGATGGATGTTTACTTTTGTTTCCTACCCCAAACGAAGCCTCTGTAGAAGTGCTGGCTGAATACTATGTGCCTTTTCCTTCATGAAAGATACAAAAATGTGTTACTTCTCATCAGGAAGCAATGATTATATTATCTATACAAAGATGGATATGTTGTAAATATTCATAGAAGACAGCTGCAAGCTAAAAGATGTTGCTCCCAAATCATAAGTTTCTTAATTACATCACTGTAAAGAAAAGATCAAAGATAATGTGATTTCATTTGATTACTGAGTCATCCAAATAAGCAGGGAGCTCTACTGACAGTTTTTCTGAGGTAGCAGATTGCAGTTGGTATTTAAGGAAAAGTATTTTAAAACAATGCCCATAATTACTCTTAGAAGTATTAAAATAATCTCTGTAGTTTCCTAGGGTTTGATGAAGCTTAACCATTGGCATAATGATGTTTTACTGAGGCTATACTTAAGATATTTGCAAGCACCTCACTGCAGGGTGTAGGTGTGGTGAGTCACCCATTCAGCACACAGCTCTCATTCATTCATTCCCACATTGTAGCCTCCCTGATTTTGCATAACCTATGCGGCGTTTTGTTGTCAATCAACCTCGGTTTTGTACAGTAAGCTCTCTGGCTTTCTTTTGACTTGAATGAATAGTGCCATTCATTCACATCATCCTTTTCTGAGGATACTATTCTAAAGCAAGGATCAAGCAGTTGGCTTCTAATGTGCAAGAACTGTAAGACAGTGCATTTATGCAAACCAAGTAACTGGAGGAGAAAAAGGAAGGGGAGAAAATTTTTTTTAGTAGGGATCATGTAATGGAGAAGGCAGAGCAAGCTTAGTCATTCTGATCTGCCACTTGTCATTTCATGCTCCTCTAGAAGGAGGCAGTCTTGACTTTTTTGTCTTTTAGATATTCCAAAATTATGAAAACATTGCCCTACACATTTACATGTTGTTGTTGTATTTTTGGATGGTTGGTTGGTTGGTTGGGTTTTTTAACCTCTGGTAATTTTTTTTAGTTCTTGGATACTATCATTCTTGCTTCAATTGTTACTACACCTATGCCATGCTCAGCATAGCTCAGATACAATCACAGTATGAAAGTCCTTTTGGGGAAGGTAGAATGAGATCCTTGGGCAAAGGTAGTAAGAGTGAGAGAAGACAGAGGCTTCTAGGAAAGGATTTCAGGAACAGAGGAACTAAGCACAATCTGCTAGACAAGAGTAAGCAAAGAGTTACTGCATGCTGGTAGTTCTGGCCTGAAAAGGGAAGGGGAATCAAGTACTAGAAAGGACAAGAGTGGTAAATGGGCTGACTACTCCTTCCTGCCAAACACAGAAGAACACTAACTGTTGATCCCACATTATCCTTTGTTTGAAGCTTTAATACTGTCCATAAAACTTACCTGATTTAAAAGCAAAAATTTCCACATCACCTGCTTTGGCAGTACAAGATGTTGTCTTCTACCTGATCTCTGTGATTTGTGAATGCCCTTCTGATGCCACCTTAATAATCAGTATCATCATATAGCTTATCCCTTTAGGAAAGTCATCACCTTAGTGCTTATTGAAACATCTGGGAAGGTATAATTCGGTGTACTTCTCTCAATGACTATAATTTTTAATCCTTTAAAATTATTCTTTAGAACTAGCTAAAGCTGATCTCTGATTGTAGTGGATGTCTTATTTTAAGACAATTTTACAGGACGAAGACTCTGAAGTAAGTTACCTTCCCTTTGTTTTCAACCTCTCCCCCCTTACTAATAAGGAGACAAATTAAAAAAGATATAAGTGAAAAAAATAACAGTTTACAAAAGAAAACAGCAAAACTCAAGAGAGATGAAGCTGCTGGGTCACCTGGCCCCCCGAGGAAGAAAGAAAACAAGACAGCTGCTGTCCAGGCAGCCTGCGTGGGCCAGAAGACAAGGACAAGATGGTGGAGAGGCCCCTGCTACAGACCATGGGGCTGAGAGAGAACAAAGGAAACAACAGAGCAAACAAGCCTCTACAGTTCAAGAAAACAAACTCCCTCCCCCCAAGCAAACAAAACAAGAGGGAGCAGGGAAAAAACAAAACCTGGGAAAAACTATTTTTGTTCAATACAAGTCAGTGCTGCCGGGGAGCTGGTGCAGGCTCTGTGTCGCGGCTGGGCAGGCTCTCTCTCTACGATGGGCTGGTTAAAAAGCACTGGTGGACTGCTGGCAGCAGCTGGAACTTGCCGAACCCGTGGTGATGGGCAGCTGTGGGCCCCCCCTCCTTGGCAAACGGCACGCAGCAGTGATGGAAGTATTGGAGAACTCTGCAGAGCCCGGAGAGAACAAAAGAGAGAGCTTTGTGTGTCCATTCCCTGTTTTCAAAGGGACCCAGCACCTCTCCCCTGCCATAAACAGGGTACAACACACGAGTCCCATTTTCTGGCTGCAGGTCTTGAAGAGACAGCAAAAAAATTTGCGCGGGTTGACATAGAGAGAAACACAGAATACATGATTTTGGGTCACCTAAGTCAACTCGGACTGTTGAGTACTGTGATTAAGTAGGATTTAAAATGTTTGGAATGTATCTCTTTTACTTTCAATGTGTTGATGATGCTGTTAACTGGTGGGTCTACCCCTACTTAATTGATACCTACTAAAGTAAGAAATAGTTTCTTCCATTTCCTCCAATCTCTAACTGTATAGCATGATTTTAAAAATTAACAACATTATATGGTTTTCTTCTGTTTAGAGTCTCTAAGGAAGACTATAAATACAGGTACAGAAAGATCAATAGATAGATACAAGTTGCATGGCTAATTAAATATAACTAATAAAAATATTCATAATTCTAATTATCCTACATACCCACAGCTGGTGTTAGTAGTTACGTACAGTGCTCTCCAGTAAGTCCAACTCTTTTAGCTTCTGTTTGCCCCAACACCGTCTTCCAGCAGAGCTGGATGCTAAAAAGAGGGTGGAAGAATCTCTGGTACACTAAGAGAAAATTTATATACCATGAGCAACATCTGTGCAGTGGCCGTAACACAGTGATGTTTCCTGGCACTTGGCTATGGCAATGCAAATGCATGAGGCAGCTAGCACATAACATAAAGTGAGAAATGCATATTTCTGGGTGGTAATTGAAAATGATAAATTAAAAAAAAATTGCATTGTTAAATATTTTAGTATAATTATACTGCCATATGCTGGTTTACCTATCTCTGTGGATACTTACACTTGAAAGTTCAGGTCATCTTCCAGTTTCTCGGTAGCTAAGTTATAGTTTGCATAGTAAGGGTCTATGAAGTAGAATTTTTCTTGGTAACTTGGTTACAGTAACCTAGGAGTTTTTTAATGATTTAAACTTCATTTTTTGATCACATGAAAATAAAGAACAATTCCCAGCATAAAAATGTCCTTTCTTACTAAGTGGAAATGAAATTATAGGATATTTTTCATCCACATATCACTATAAAAGTTATTTTTTTATAAAAGAACAATTAATCTTTCATAATTTTGTTTTAAAATAATATTTTATCACATATATATACATTTTGTGTATACATTTTATATTTTCCTATGTAATGACTGAACTGTAAACTTTGATACATAAGCAGTTGTCAACAAAACAATAGATTTAATATTTTTGTTTAAAAATATTTATATCTATGGTTGAATGAGACGGTCTATTCAATCTTATAAATATCATATTTAATAAAGAAAAATCCACTGCAAAGAGAAAAAATGTCTTTATCCATAAGCAACCAGATGAGAAATGGATTTTTATTCAGTCAAATCCTTTTAGTCAATGAAACAGCACTTTCATGCCTACTGCACTCAAGTGATAATTAATATAGTCTAATTCCAGACATGATGCCTGAATTCATGTACTGTCATCAATACCCCGTGTTAAAATCAAACCTTGACAGGGACTTAACACCCTGGAACAGGTCATCATATGATAATACTCTTTTTTCCTTTCAGTATTTGTCTTCAACCAAGCAAAGTATTACAAGATGAGGGGAAAAAAAGGAAAAGAATTACAAATGAAGAGTGACGCAGGCTGTGAATAGAACATATGTTAGGCTAGGCAGAGGCATCAGTGAATTATATCATTTCATGATGAAGTGGCAGTGGGGCTGAACGGACCTATTTTAAACCTTGATGTATTTTATCTCTACTGTATTTGGTCTGTCATCTTTAGAGAAAGACTTTGTGTAATTGAGAGTCAGCTCCAATCTGCATGACTTGAGCATGAAGTGTAAGCCAGATGAACAGTGTTATGGAAGAAAGGGAAGCATCTAATAAGGTATAAATGAGAAATAACCTTTATACCTCAGACATTTAAATATGTTTTATTACATACTGTGTTTAATGGTATTATTTTCATGGTACTATTAATAATATAAACAAGGTTTGAAAGTACTTTAAAATTTATTTTATTTTACTTCATTATTTTAATAAAACCTGCATATTTACAGTTGAGACATCCTTTGTCACATTGAGCGTACAATACAACAGAACCAATTCATCCTTACGTATTTTTTATGAGTGTAATATATTTTTGTTCTTGAATTCAAGGTTCACCTTCATAGGCTAAGATTATAGTTTTATAATTATTTATTAATTGTGAGCGAAATGTGTTTTAATGATTTCCTTATCTGCAATGCTACAAACAACTGTATCTCTAGAAAAGTCCTCAGGAAGTTTGTATTTCTGTATATTTTTCTTATAGTATGGTTAAAAATACAATTTTAAGAAACTTTAGGTTTTTTACTTCTCATTTATTGTCCAGCAAAAAGCTGGCATATCGATGGCATATGATACATGTTTGACCCTCAGTAGAAAGAATTTGTGGTAGTTCTAATAAGATCTGAGTACGTTTTTCAGCAGGTCTTGCTTTCTGATGTAAAAGAGCACGTGAATACCATGTAGCATGCCCAACACAACTCAAGGACCATATTACAGAGTTACTCATTCGAATTTAATAGTACCCAACATTTTGTTTGGATCTGTTTTTGTTGGAAAGTTTCTTCAGACAAACCTCTGGAGACAGAATAATATTTTATTGTTACAGCTGGGGATAAGGACAAGTGATAGCATCTGTAATACGAGGTACTTGTTCCATATAAAACACTTTCTTGCGAGGTCACTGTACTTACATAGAATTGTAATGAATGTTTTACAAGCTCTTGTGCTTCCTCTGCATAGTTAGCCAACAGTTTCAAGATTGGAACAGCTCCTCAGAAGAAACAGGGAAAAAAAGACATAATAGTCAGTATATGAATCGTACTACTGGAGAGAGCTCTTGTCTGCTGGCCATATTCACACTGACCATTTCCTGCATGAAGGACATCCTCATAACCCAACAAACTTCATGTGGGGAAAGGACAGGTCTGCCTGCACAGCTTTGGTAGCAGATTTTGTGTCACAGAGATTTGGGTAAGTTCTTTGTCCTCAGAACCTGTCCATAAAAAATGGGTTGTTGCATAAATTCCTTTATCTTGCCTTCTTCATAATGAAAGCTTTGCTACAGTTGGACTGGTGGTCTTATTATGTCAGGTTTTTTTGTATAGGTCACAGCTTTAACATGATAGGGAAATATTTTACTTTAAAAGTCTCTCACATCAGATGAAAATGCTAGTGTAACCACTCCTTCCTTTTGCATTGTTTTATTAGTTTCACCTCAGTTACAGCTCTGTACAACTAATTTCTCCTAGCAGTCTCTAAATATGGTGTCTACTGATGTTGTTACATTATGTTGGGTAAGAATAAGAATTTCCTGTGAATAAAACAATTATAACACAACAATATTTAACATCTTTGCATTCAGTTATTGGAACAAACGACATAAATTTCTACCATGAATGCAAATGGGTAACTCTGTTCCAGCACACATCCAGGCTATAAAATTAAACAGATTGTTTAATGATGAGAAGCTTGCTTAAAGAATGAAGACTCAGGGTGAACAGTAGAAATGAAAGCTGAGAAAGTCATAGAGGCAAACAGAATTTAAAATCTTTTTTGGCATCAGTTCACTCTGCCCAGAGTTCTATGGGTGTTTCTTTTCCTTCAAAATGATGATCTTTTTGACTCTTGTAATATGTAGCACTGTGCTTTACAGTTCTCATTTTACTAGTATTTTTAGACATTGTATATGACTTGAATACCTTTGTACTGAGTTCAAACTATATGTGTATGAATACACACATATTTTTAAATATGAACGCACTTATATTTTTAAAGAAGGACAGATGTCATAAAAGTTATCTGTTATTCAAAGACCAAATGTGCAGCTTTTGAACTGCATCTCTTTACATGGTTCCACTGTGAAAATTCACTTGAACCTGATTTTCTTTCTGCAAATCAAAAAGAAAGATTAATTCTGGATGGGGAGAAAAGAGTAACATTAGCAGAGTCTGCAAGATACGGAGATTGGACAAATAATGGATATAATCTGGCCTTAAAACAGCAACAAACTTCTTGTGTCTACAGAGCAGAGACACTTTCGAACTTTCCTTTTTTTTTTTTTTTTTGGCTTTCCCAGTTTGTTTCCCTTTTAGAGGTGTAACACTAATAAAACAGTATCCTGAGTTAAGGGGCAATGACTTGTGGAGTCAATATGACAGTTACGTATTTTTTGTCCTATTGTGAATAGTTTAGTTCAGTTTTCACATACTGCATTAAAATAATTTTCTTTTTTCTTTTCTTTATGTATGTACATTTAGTGTAGAAATTTGTTTGAGAAAATGAATAATGGCAGCTACATGGTGAGTTTGAAACTGAAAATTAGGTGTTTATTTTATCTGTGCATCAGTTTGTGATATTACTTCTGATTTTCACACTGAGAGTGGCAGAAACTTGACAGACAGTGGCAGGCAGATCAGAAGTGCTTTGTCTGTGTAGAAATATGCACAACGCTTGAGTTGGAACATGGCTCATAGAGTAAAATCAAAACCACTCCTTTCTTCCTTGAGCTTTGGAGAAAAAAAATCTAAATTATAAAAATCTGAAGGAATAAAATTTAATCAGAAAAATGCTTACAAATTAGCTGCTATGTTCTTTAGATTACTTACATGGCTTGAGATTTATACTGGGTTATTTTACATTCTGTAAAGATTTGTGTCTTTCCTACTAAACTTCAGATGGTACGATTGTATTAATGTTACTACTAATAATGATGGAACTGGAGAGAAAGCAAATTACAGCTTTTTAATGTAGTTTTTAGATTCTAGATGTGGTGACTTCTAACCACTCCACAAATATTAGTGTTAGTAATTAGGAAATATATATTTTTAAAATTTTGTTTTACAGATCAGTTGTTTTTACATGAAAAAAGATAGAGAATTGTGGGATGCAACCTTTCTTTTAATATTTACTTTCCAGCATTATAAAATTTGATTCATGGTTCTGACAAGGTCTTTGCTTTTTAAGTATTATAATTTTTAAAACTTGCATTCAATTTTTTGTGTGTATGTGTGTGTGTGTATATATATATATATACACATATACACACAATAGTCCTTTTGAAGTTTTCTTAATGGGGTCAATAGTTTGGAAATCATTATTGAATGCTATTACTGAGAAGTAAAATATTCCATCTTATCAATAAAAATGGCAATGTGGTACCTGCACATCTAATAGCAAGCTGTAGCTGTAGCTCTCCCAGATATGTTTGTTACAAAGCATGAAAATAAAGTTCTTGCATTTAAAATAACCTTAGAGAACTCTTTTTTTCTGTTGAAAAAGTAAAATCAGAATATTAAATGTCATTTACCTAGGAAAACAAGCACCCGGAGCCATGAACTATATCTTTCCTTTCTGTCATTAAAAAAAGACAAGTTCACGAAAGACCAAAAATAGGAAAACATTTAATGCAAAAGTTTTTAATTGTCCGTGTTTATTTTTAGTTTACATGAGCTCCATTGTCCACACATAACAGTCAAAGGATAAACAAAAAGAACAATAAGCGTTAGTATTTGTTTACAAGTTACATCTTCTCTGATCAGCTGTGAACTAAGAGGTAGAATTGTGCTGTAAAACCAAAAATCTGTTTGGGGGTTTGACCTTGATAGCACAGTATTATCATGATGATGAACCTACCACACTTCCTTCCAGAAACTTACAGAAAATTTTAATTCCCTTTTTTTTTCCCCCTGAGCAATATTATTTGTTGCAGTTATTGCAGGGAAGTATCTTGCTTTCATTTATGTTTAATTTTCCTAACATCCTCTTTATATAGCACCCCATGCCCCCTTTGCACTAATGGAACATAAGAAACTGCTCTGTACTTGCAATGTTTATAACAGGATTCCTGTTCTAGATTCCAGGACAGTAGAGCAGATGGAAGTGTTTAGTGGCTGTCTGTACCAGTACTCCCATCTTTGTAGCATTAAAATTAATTTTCCTCATCTTGGTGTATAAAGAACCCAAGTGTGCCCCTTACCTCATTACCTGAAATTTTACAGTGACACCAACAGCAGGAGATGTGGCAGAGCAGCTTTTTGGATATTAAAAGTTGAAGCCCTCGGAGTATTCACTTGAATAGACACTACAGTTCTTGCAGCCTTTAACAGGTTCTTCCTTTACTACTGCTGATGGCTGGAGCAATGAGGATGGATATGATCCAGGTTTTCCCATCACTTGCATAGCTCACAATTTTCCTACTTAAGGAAGAGAACAGCTAGGCATACATCTGAAGATTGTATTTGGTGCGTAGTACTAATCAGCAATTTGCTGACTGTCACAGAGGAGGCTGAGTAACTGAACATGTTTATTTATGTACACTGCGGTGTTGTGACACAAGGTAAAAATGAAAGTGGTTTGTTAACTATCTTAGCTGCTGTTCCAGTAATGCATTTATTCTGTGCATGTATTGGGAGACACACTGTGCTCCATAAAATCACTGTTCTTGAGCATTATGTTTTTATAGAAGCATTATGTTTAATACGGATATATGTGGCAGGGGAGGGGGACAGTTTGGATCCCAGCTGGATGCAAGTCTGCACTAAGGTGACAGTAAGGTGCTCAAGCTGGGAAATTTTTGGATGTTCAGGGAAACGGTCACCTGATCTTTCTTGGGGTGAAAGTGGAAGATAGGTATTTTTATTACAATAGTTTTCTTTTGTTGTCACTAGGCTTTCCCAGTTCTGAATTATGGGCCTCTACAAAATTTCAGGTCTTTTAAATATACATTGTTGATTTTCTAACAATGGAATAATTTTGTAAATAGTGCTAACAAAAAGCTTCCGAAGTGATTAAGTCAATTTTGAAGTAGAACTTTGTAAAGAGTTTGGTTGCATGTATTACTAGAAATAAGAAGGCAGAAGATTAAAAGAAATCCCTCAAAAGAGAAAGAGAGGAAGACAATGCTCTAAAAATGAAAAAGGGATGCAGAAATAATGCAACACTAAGGGTAAATTGACTATAGTGTTACAGCAAATCCACAGTGGAAAGAAAATTACAGAATCAACTGTGACATACCAAAGTGTATGTCTTCATTGCTAAATCAGTGTTCGTGAGATCCTTTCTTGGGCTCTTCTGCCATGCTCTAAAAGTTGATACTTGTCAGGCTCTAAGGTGTTCCATCTGGTAGTTTCATGACACCATGTTCATTTCCTTCAAAAAACCCATATCAAGATTATTTCAGTAGTCAACATACCATTGCCTGGCATTGTCAGTGGGAGCAAGGGGGTAGATTTACAGACAGTAGAATTAGACCAATGTAGATCTGAAAGTCAAACTTACAGAATCTGGGATCAAACCATAACGTTTTTAACATGAATAGCTGTTTCGGCATTGATGATGGTGTCAGGGTCCCTGTCTTCTGAATTCCATAGAGGAAACTGTGAACTGTTAATTATGTCTTTATGTAGCCTTAAGGATAGAATCCTAATAGTTAAGTATTTCACATGGATTTATAGTTGTAAGAATATATTGTTTATATCTAAATATATATTAATAATTTTTTCTAAGATATATCTTTAAAGTGTTTGAAGATATTACCCTTGCATGTAGTCATAAAAATAAAAACTTTTGTTGCTAACAGGTACATAAAATATGGTGAAGCCATATTTTTGAAATGTCAGGCTGTTCTGAACTATTCTGTTAGACAGAGATCTTAAATTTGTTAAAACTAAGTTGAACAGTATCAACAGATACAACTAACTCTGAAGCAGGCTCATATTTTAGAGAAATGCTCTCTGTAATGATGAGAGCAGCCTTTGCTAAAGCAAAAATAAAGTAAAGATAAAAATAAATTTAGGAACTTTAGACGGTACTTTACTTAATTATGTAATTATGATAATCAAAATTGAGTATAATCATATTTAGATTTGTTTCATTTAATGATTGAAATTTCAGTGTATCTCTTGAATACACTTGACATAAAATAAGCTCAAAATTTATGGGCAAAAAGAATAGAAATAATTAGATTATTTGATAGGAACGTAGTCCTCGAAACTGTCTGTATCTTCTGTTTGGTTTTTTTTTTTAATTTTTATTCTCATTATAGGTAAGCACTTATATTAAAGCTGTATAATCTACCCACCTGAAAAAAAAATAGGTGTTTAAAAATGGAGTTCAATTTTCAGTACATAATTTTATATATTCCTTGCTTCACTTGATAATTTTACAACCATCAAAAATATGCAAGAGCTGCACAAACCACAGTTAATAGTGCTGGAAGGACTTGTGCTGATAATTTGAAAAAACATAGAAGCTTCTATTTCATTTTTCGCGTGCTCTATGACTTGGTTATCAATAGAGGGAGGAAACTATTATGGAGATCAGTAAATTGAAAAATAAATGACAGGCTCTGTCCTGTAAAGACATTATGTGACTGACTTAAGTATTTGCAGAATCAGATCTTATGACAGAGCATCCATTATCCTGCAGTTCAGCATTATTTTATATTTTTTGATCAAAGCTGTGGTCAGTATTTGGAAAATTGAGACATCTTAATACATTTTTATGCATAAAAAACTGTGAAATGCCTACTGGCTTTTCCTTTCATGTTTGCTTTTTGCCTTGGTTGAGTATTTTAAATAAGGTCCATTGAAGTGGGTGGTAATATTAAAAATCAGTTGTTTACCTCACAAGCATTATTACAGAAACCTCTCCCCAATCTCCGATGTATACAGGCCTCATCTCAAGCTCCCTTAGCCCTACCTGGTTTTACCTGTCATTTATCATAAAACTCAATCCAAAATTATGGCTAAGATGGGGCCAATCTTTTAGAATGAAAAAAAGAAATAAAAAGAAATTAAGAACTAACACAGATATCAATATGGCAATGTGACTTAGAAAATCTGTGAAGTTACTTTCACGTTTAAGTGTCTTTTTTTTCCCTTCCTCAAATTCCTCAACTTCTCTTCTAATCCACCTGTCATGTGGTTGGCACTGTAAACATATTTAGATGTCAGATTACCATTGAAGTACTTTAATGCTGTTAAAAATGTGCATCAGTTTCTCTGTGTCAGAAATAATGTCTTCCTACAGCTCTCATACATGAGTAGAAACTTCTGGATAATACTTCTATGCAGATACATAGCTGTATTAATAATATGATGGCGTGTTTACAATATTTTTTTTTATTTACACAGTATGCTACAAGGTATCTCTTAATAGGTTGCTTAAAAATAACACAATTCCATTGTAAATATGGTATTACTAATGGACAGCACTGTATTCAGTTTTAGATAGGCAGTATTATTAGCCAGAGTTGTGAAATAAAGACTCTTTCTCAGGTTTTCTACCAAGTACCTTTCCTATGTTCTGCTTAAATTAGACTTGTGCATATTGATATATATTTATTAAGAACATTTCTTTTTTCTTTTCTCCTGGTGCATTTCCAGAGCTCTAGCATGCAGTGAAGGTTTTATAGTCAGTGTGCAGTCTAGCAGATGTCATTCCATTTGCCTAAGCCCTGCTGACATTTGGAGTTGTGGATTAATTGAGCTACAGAATGAAATTTAATTAAAATTAAATACAGACTTGGCCATTGTATCTGTTCATTTTTTGCACTCTGGTGTGTACACTTGCAGTCAGTGCCATAGTTTATTTGTTTAATCAGGATGCTATGTGGGAGAAGCTGCACTTTGTTTTAAACTGAAATTGTGGCAGATGCCAAGTAGAGCGTAATTTGTGTAATTTCATGTGATACCTGCCATGTAGATGATGCCATTGTTGCGCCTCAGAACAACCTGAGGATGCAGACTCTTCTATTTGTGAAGTTATTGAAAAAGAAAAAACTATGTAAGAGGTGGAGTTTCATTTGTGTTTTTAGGTTAAGATTTTGTTTAAGCTGATGTTTTAAGTAAGCTTATGAAAAAATATGTTGAAAAGCAAAGAATTACAAAAGGGCAATTAATTTTTCTCATAAAGTGCCATTGTCAGAATCCGTTTAGCCTTGAGATAGATCTGTAATGGAAATGTCAACAGAAGGCATTAAAAATGCCAATACTTCATCCTAATATTTTTTTATTAATAATTAAGTAGGTATATATATGGAAAGCAATAATATTGGGCAAATACTAGGTAAAGTAGAAGTAGCACTGGAGAGTATATTTATGGATTTTTTTCTTTATGCATTTAATTTAGATCTATCTGGAAACACTTCTGCTTCTTTATGTAGGTAGCACTAATTTTAAATATTCTGACTCAATCTAAATTAGATGACTCAAGCAAACACAGTAGATGGTACTAATAACTCTCCATGTATTAAATAAAGAAGACGTTTGTAGATGCCGTCCTTAATATTGCATAATGAACTTAAGTGACGCATTTCTACTGTGAAATCTGAGGATCTAGAGTATCTCATTTGTAGTTCACTCTATGAACAGGCTTTTTAAAAACTGAGTCTGTTTATTTGACTTCGTCTTTGATTACTACAATGAAAAATGTTCTGGTGTAGCAAGCATTCAAAAGCCAGTGGACATACCAAAATACCCCTGGATATTCACTCAGACACTGAGATTAGCTCAGTTGGTCAGAGCATGGTACTAATAATGCCGTGGTGGTGGGTTCAATCCCCCTGCAGGCCATTCACTTAAAAGGGTTGGACTTAATGATCTGCATGGGTCCGTTCCAACTCAGAATGTTCTCTGATTCAGTTTCCTACAACTTTTGGCTCACAGCTTCGTATAAACAGAGGAAGCATCCATATATTTACTAGATAATGGAGGATTTCTCTTCCATTAACTTCTCCGTTCTCCACTTGAGTCCACATAAACTCTAAACATCTTTAGCAATGCATAACTTTACTGCACTTTGCACGAAGCAACTTTTTTTGGTTTTGATGTGATGCTGTTCTCTGTGCTTGAGGCCCACCAACTCGTAATTTGGAAGAGATGGTGTAAAGTGTATTTCTTCTCTCTAATTCCACACTACTCTAGATTTTGTGGACTTCTTTTATATCCTGCTCTGACATATCTCTTCCAGATTTAGCTAATCCCATCTATTTTTGTACCTAGTTCAATTCTACTATATCTTTTTTTTCCCATAAGATAGAGGGATGAAATGAGAAATGCATACAGTATTCAACACGTGAGCAAGCCATGAATTTAAATCCATTGCTCAGTATATTACTCCTATTTCCCTGCTTAATACAAATGCTTAAACCCTGTTTAAGCATTTTAAGCATTAAGACTGTTTTTTTTATTTTGCTTTGTGTTTGGATTTCTTTTTTTCCCCCATTTCTAGTCCTCATTGAATATGCATTTTCCCAGACCTATTTAAGGCCTCAAGATTTCATGCATGACTGGTAATAATATATTCAGAGCCCATTACAGTGAGGATTGAGATTCCTGTGCACATAACTTCATATTTGTTGAATTTCACTTACCATCCTAATACCCAGAAGTTCAGTCATAAGGGCTTTCTTGATGTTTGCAGTATACACTTCTTGACTTTAACACTTGTATCATCAGCAAACTTTCTCATTTCACATTGGACTCACCCTTTTCCCAGCAACTATGAGTAAGTTAAACACTTGGGTCCTTGTGGAATTTCTGTGGCATGCACCATGCAAGCTGACTCCTGTGCTTTAGCCAGATTTATCTATGTTGTGACCCTGTATTTTCTGCCATGATTGCTTGGTTTCTTTACAAGGCTTTGGTGAAAGACTGTGTCAGAAACTTTGAAAACCGAAGCAGACTATATTGAGCAGATCTCCTTTACAAACCCAATCATTGATAAATTTTTCGCAAACTATTTCCATTTACCAGGGGTGGGCTGACTCTGATGTGGTATAAGCAATTTATCCACCTGTACACGTTCTGTTCTCTGTTACAGTATCCACTAACTGGTCTGATGTAGTCTTGAGGCTTACCTGTTTGCTTTCTGTCTTCATATGTAGCAGAGCTACGGTGTTGCTGAAGTTGGGTGCAGTTTTTTGAGGGAAGGCACAGTCATGTGGATTTGCCCAAAAACGTTTAAATCCAGTGCCTTGTAGCTGCTGTTACAGACTGGATTTTTGGCGTTTCAGATCAATTCTGTTGTTCCGCTCAAAACCAAAACGAAGGTTGTTTTTCTCTCACAGGCCACTAAAAAGACTGCTCCGTCAATCAATTGCTGATCAGGTCTACAAATCTAGTCATATCATCAGGTCACGAAATGTTATTTTTCCAATCCACACATGAGATAGTTAACCATGTCTCCCAGTATTCCAGTGTCCTCACTCTCTGCTGTCCTTTGGCATATCACACAGTGTGTCACAGTTCTGTTCAGACAGTCAGGAACATCTTTCCAATGCAAAGTTGTTCCCATTTTGGTCATGAACACAGCTGGTCAGTCAGGACCAAATGTGTTTGATCCCAACTAAACTGAATTCTTAGCAACCCTCCAAAACTGCCTATCTGCAGTATCCATAAAAGTAGATGCATTCTGAATATTGATGCTGTATAACATTGCTTTCCTATTCTCACTTGTAATCACCTGAAGTTTGATTTCATTTGCGGTTCCTATTTCTATCTTACTGCTCTTTTACAGAGTAACAGTTAAAAACATGGCACTTCTCAGACAAGAATAGACTTACAGTGTAATTCATAAAATGCCATATAAATAATTGAGTTTTTAAATGCTTTTGAAAACACATTTAAAGGGTTTAAATGTGACCTTCTCATGCATGTGGCAAAAAGGGGATTAGCCAAGGGGTTACCACACTACTGATGCCATTATTATGTGCAGATGCATCTTCATAGCATGTGAATTAGGATTAAAATGAAGTAGCTGGGTGGAAGGAGGCATAGGTTTTTGGACTCAAAGCTGAGAGAGAGTGGAGAAGTAAAGACACTTTACCCTGAAGGTTAGGAGAACCAGCAATGCACTAGTTTGGAAGGGGCCATTGGCGTGAAAAAGGTTCTGCAAGGTTCATCCCTGTCTGCAAAAAAGTGATCAGTGGGGCATATTGCTTCGTAAGAGTCCTCTTATATTGAGTTGTGTACTAAAATTTGTGCTTCTTTTGATTGTGGGCATGGAAAACAAAGTTTTTTTTTTTTTGTGATTGCTCATGTCAGAAACCAGTTGCAGTCTAGATAAAAAGCAGTGAAATAACAAGTATCATTTAGAGAATGCTGAACTAATAAAGGCGGGCAGTCCCCTGAAAAAGGAGACAGATCTTTTTACAGGGGATAGAAAGATTTTTGACCTAAATTCTAAGATGATGACATTCAGGATGATGTAGTAAAGGGGCAAATGGAGAGAAGACACAAAAGAAAATATATACAAGGGTTTTTTGGAGGCAGTGGTCAGAATTCAGTGCTATGACTGAGAGGAGTAGCAGAGGAATCATACTGAAAGTAATGAAGTTCTAAGTAAGAGGTACCGCTGTGAAAGAAAGAAATGGAAGACAAGAAGAGACAATAGGTTACAGGTACAGATACAGATATCAGAAAAGAGCATTCAGTAGTAGAAGGCAGTCATGGCAGCAGAGCTGGGAAAGATACTATCAAAGAATAAGCAGATCACAGTACTGAAAATGAGAGTGGGAGGAATACAGTGGCTATATTTGGGAGTGATATTATGTACAGGTTATATAGTTTAAGAGATGCAAGAACATGTAAAAGGAATATCCTATAAATTGTTTCATCTGTCAAAATGATGTGGTTCCTGATTCACTATGGCAAAAAGCCTGTGTTCAGCAAAAGCCACTATAACGTGTTTTTTTATGTCATTGAAGGGAAACTATAAAGGACAATCTGATTTTATGGGAAGCATCTCTCTGTGTGTAAAGAGAGTGGTTCATTTAAATGCACAGCACAATAGCCTTATGTACTGTATTTTTTATTTTAAATTATAGCTGTTTCATTCATGCAATATCTATTTTTTTTTAATTTTACTGATCTGTTATCAGTTATCTTACAGCCTTGAGCTTCATGGTAACTACTCACTGATTTTCTTTTAAAAGTTTTAAACTGATTGCCATTTTGAGTAATTGTGTGCCTTTTGATATATCTATTCACGATAGTAAAATAATCCTCATTTACAACTATTACTGTATCACAGGCTTGAAAAATTTGGGATTACTAATTTTGCAAACTACATCTTTTTTAACTATAAGAAATTGAGTTCTCTGCTAATATTGAAAAGTAGGCAGTTACTCTTTATGGGTCTATTATTTAGTCTTGTTTATTTAGGGACAAAACTAATCTCTCATCTTTCTTCATTGCATGCTTGCAAATACAAAGATTGTTTAAACAAGCTCTGGTTCATCTGAAAGTCAAACTAATTTCAGTGCCTGTTATTGATGCTTGCAATTTTCATGTGTATATATGTACCTCTATATGCATATTACTCAGCATGAAAGAGTCTCATTGTCCTGTCTTGCACCTTCATTCATGGTGCTTCTGGAAGTACCCAGATGGACTTTCCCATTAAGAATATGAGTCAAAAAATGACTTGCTATCCATCCCATTAGAAATTAATAATCTGCATGTATTATACTCCTTTATCTAGGTTATATACAGTTTAATAATTCTGACATTTGCTGGAGAAATTGCTTGGTGGGGTTCTCTACTTCACATGATTTAGACTTGCCCCTAGATTATTTATTATGAAAAAGAAATTTGTGCTGTCATTCAACTAGCATTGGAGATTTCAAGTGAAGCCAACAAATGCTAAGTTTACATAAAGTATTATATCAGATTTAACCTAAACTTTTTCCTCTTGCAGGTTGTGGATAGTCATGTGCCTAGTCTAGAACATATAGTCAGAGCATCTACTCCTATCCTGGAGTAGCTATTGTATAAATAGAAATCATTTTTATTTGCTTGTTTTGAAAATTATATAGGGTCAAAATACAGAAAATTTAATTTTAGAACCATCTCCTAAAAGCATATGATTGCCCCAGTAGACTTGGATATACACTTGTTTTAATAGATTTTGTCAGGTGTATGCTATGGGAGCATTCTTCTGCTGTATTATTCCAGATTGTGCTCTTCAGCTTTAAAAGTTGCATGCTATCAGAATTTTTTTCCTCAGTCTTGAGAACTGCTACTATGATTTTCTCTTTTCCTTGGTCTTTAGCATAGCATTTTGTAATTCATAAACTGTACTGAGAAACTGACAGGATTTTGTTTTTCCTCTAGTAAATATTTTAGTTTGGTGACCTCTGATCATCAGGAAGAATATTTCAGAGAAGGGAAAGAAAATCTGTTAGAAATGCCATTCTTGGATGCCTTTGATAAAGAGATGCTTCATGGAGTCAGTATGACACACAGCATGGGTATAGTCCTTGACTGCAGGCTGGCTTTAAAACACCATGCGCCAGCTGAGGCCAGCTCTGCATTTTGGGTGCTTTGGGGCTGGACTTGTTAACAGTGTAAAGTCTATCACAAGATGCAGGCATTCCCAAATTCTATTTAGTAGTCAAAAGGCATGGCTTTATAATAAACACGCAGGCATTATCATCACCTGTGCTGTAAACTGTAAACTGTTGACTGGGTACGGACCAGGTGAATAAAATGAATAGGATTATAGCAGTATTCTTGCTGGAATCCCTGAAAATAGAAGCATGGAACTGTTTTTTTCTTGACTTACACAGTACTAATAGTCTTTTTGAGCAAACTGTGTCAGATGCATGTTATCTCACCGTCATGAGATTTCAGTGTGTATCATTCTGGCCATTTGTGAGGTTTTAGGAAATTTTCAGTTGTTTGGGGTTTTTTTTCAGAAATGCTAAACAGTTGTTTATTGAAGTGTTTGTTTCTGTTAAGAAAATGATCAATTGACATGGACATGCTTGCATAAAAAAGAAAAGACAATGAAGAGATAACTTGGAATTTCTAACATCCTCAAAAAATGTTGGCTGTGTAATTTGTTTTAAACTAAGTTGTGCTTTGAAATATCATAAGGACAATAAAAAAACATTCACAGCTTGAGTCATGAATTAAGCTAAGGATACTGTTAATTTATGGGGGTTTTTTTCTCCTTTTGTTTGTGTAATTGCTTTTAAATCTGTGGATGTATATGAGTCACGTTTTGCTGATAGTTGAATGTTTTACTTTTAAGAAGAATGAAAGTCGTTCTTTTTCACTTTGGTAAGAATGAACTGTCAGAGACTTGAAAAGTAATTATGGAAGTAATGCTACACCTCTTCTCGGTGTTGCATACAGTTCAGGTAGTTCCATCTGTCCCCTTTTTCCTTTAAATGATGTCTTCTTCAGAAGGAAGTAGAAAAAGAGTAGGCTTGCTTGTCTTCAACTCCTCTTTCAGAAAACTGGTTTGAGTAATTGAACTTTTCGTTTGTAATGTTATAGATGTGCTGTTCTGCAGACCTTACTATGATCATCTGTTTCAACAAATGTGCAGCAACCCCAAGAAAATTATGTGAGAAGGATGAGGTAGTGCGTGTTTATTCTCATGAAGCCATTGACATGGAACCATTTCCAGATTTTTGTCTCACAGAGGGACTGACTGTTTTCCTCCAGCCATGGCTATGCTACAGACTGCAAGATAGCAGAAATAAAACAGGGGATATAATACATGAGGTACCTTGGGTACCAGGAACTTGCAGTCTGGAGCTCCTCACAGGCTAATTTTCCTTGCTGAAGCAGAGTAAATTAGCCCACATGAGCTTGTGCTGCTTAAAGTGCTTCTGGTATCCAAGTTAGCTCATCTAAAAATAGCTTTGGAAATTCTCTATTCTTTGCAAGCTGCAATGTGGGTGTGCATTTATTGTCTGGTGATGGCTGGAGCATGCATGGAACTAAAGTCATCAAAGATCAGATCCTCTGCCTGTCATTAGTTTTTGACACAGTTTAACTGGTCAAGGTGAAATGTAGGTGAATGTAAACTTAATTTCACTCTCAAAGATAAGAGATATGAATTTATTAAACATAATATATTTTTAGATGTTTGTTTACTAATCATAAAATTAGTGTCAAATTAATATTGTTTAAAACAAGCATTTACAATGACTATTGGCTTTCGTATGCTGGTGCTTTGGTAGATATCTTTATCACGTTACTTTGTGCTGAAATTAGAAGTTTTATTTTCTTCTGAATTGTCTCTGCCAGACTTCTGTTTATTGAAAGGATCGGTGATAGAGAAAAAACCCCAAAAACACAAAGTGTAAACAACTCTTCATCTGCCAGTCTAATATATTGATATATCACTTTTTATTAAAAATGTGGTTCATTTAATAGAAAAGAGGTACCAAATCTATGTGTTATTTTAATGTTAGATGTAAAATTACAATTTAGAGTATAAAAACTGGTGTTTTTCACAGTGATAGCGTAAGAAATGTTTTTCAGTGCTGTATGACAACTTTCTAAAATCCATATTGGTTACTTTCTGTTACTTTCTTTGAAATGTCTTTCTGAAAGTGTCCAGTGGTCTGTTAAAATGCGAATCAGTCTGTAGATACTTTAGTGAGTATACTTTGTTTTGTTAAAATTGTGACATAATTAAAGCAAGAATAGTACAAGCCTCCCTCCATTTAAGAAGAGTGATTAGAGAAAGCAATGGTGAAGAACGCATTTACTTCACCTTTCTTGTTGGATATTTTGTTTCTAGAAGTGAAACTGTTTTGGTGATGTAGGGTGTACCACCTTGAGTAACTTCTAACGTGAAAAGAAGACATGCAGAACTATTTTAGAAAGTTTTTGAACCTCTCTAGCTCTCCACAGTTATGAAGACTTGCTGTGTTTCTGAGCTATAACAAGGAGATTTTTGTAAAATGCTCTTCATTGCAGAACTTGTTTTATATAAGAAATATAACTAAAAACCTAATTTCTTTTCTCCTTTCTGCACTGCAATTGACAAAGTGTGATTAATAATAGATTTAAATTTGCTAAGTGCATTTACTCCTTTGTGCCATCATAAAGAGAATCTATTACTGTAAAATTGAGGCTTAGTTCCAAATTGCACCATTATGAAGTTTTCTTCCAGCAATGTTTTGTCTCTAATACACTTCCCTCATTGTAATTCTATTGCAAACCTGATGTCTAGCATCAAGTCTCACAATAATTATTTTAAATTGCTACTAGGAACAGTAGTCCTGGTGGGATATATTACTACTATTCTAACAAGATGAATTTCAATGCACTTGTAACCATATTACAGTGTATTATGAAAAGAAGAAAATCTTTGATTTGTAGTAGGCAAGCAGAAATAGAATACTGCAAATTTATTTTTATCAACTTCTTAGCACTTCATGTTGCACTTTAGAACATGATTAAATTAAACTAGATATATACTATCAAATTAAATTAGTAATTAATTATATATTAAAATGTATGATGAACTGTCACTATATAGTGGTTTTAAGTAAAATTTAGCAATGAGATAGGTGGAGCTTTAGAAATGGAATTCTTATGGTGAAATTACTACTAGACCCAAAGCTTGGAAGTCTCCTGAGCTTGTGTCTAGAATAAATAAAAAATAAAAAGAAATGTGAACACAACAACTACACTGTAAGCATTCATTTCAAAGTGACAGAAACCAGATCAAGTTCTGTGGCTGTAATTCATAATGAAATCACAGAGTAGCTCCTAAATTCATATCAATTTGTCTAGAATCTTTAGGGTAGATATTCACCAGGTTTTTTTTAACTAGCACACAGCTGATGCAATACAAATTCATTAAAGAACTTTCTGTACTTTTATTATGTTTTGCAGTTCTAGAATTAAGTGCTTATGCTGTAATTAAATGATACAAATAATTATTTGCACACAGAAATTCATTATCATTGATATTGAATATAAATCTCTAGTATCTAAATCTAAAATGAACCCTCACACAGCAGCAGTCAGATGATGGCTAAAATTTTCCAACTTTTCCTGTTTCATATTTAGAAAATTCAGAACTGAATGTAATATAAGCAACATCGAAATAACCTCCCCAGGCAAACAAGAGAATAAGACAAACTTGTACATTTACAGCTTGTGCAGCACTACCTGTAGTGACTTCATCCATAGACACAACTATAAAAATTGCACCACACTTTCTTGTTTTGGGAAAAATAATGCCTGACTGGTGGAAAAAATTATAACAAACAGAAAGTGCCTTGAATCTAATGGAGTGGTTTGTTTGACTGCTCACATCCCTCTTCCTAAATATTTTACAAAGCCTTTCTGTTCTCCACCTCATTTCTGAACTGCCATATTTTCTGTGAATTTAGGAAACAATTCAGAATCCAAAAGGTTGAAGTTGTTTTTTCTAAGGATGTGGCATAGAAAAAATGTTACCTTCTAACTGCCAATTAATCTTCAATTTTCACTCTTGAAAACAGTGGTGTAAAGAACTAGAAGCAGTTTTAGATATTCTTTACAAGGTATTTTCTTATTCTTGTTTCCACTCTAACTTTAGTTCTTGAATCCTACACTCCTAAGTGTGTTTAAAGTACAACACTTCTGTGTTTGCATTTTTTAATTTCTGTGTTTTATATATATATATATATTTATATTTATATAAGATATTTATGGATGGATGGATGTATATAAGCTCACAGTTACCATGACCAGATGCCCAAGTTACTCATACACTTTGAAACAGTTAAAAAATGAGATTGCAATGAGATTGTAATGTAACTGTGGATCTTATCATTGTCGCAAATTATATAGAAAAAGGTTAAATATGTGGAACTCTCCAAATGCAATCAGCTATTCCCAGTGACCAAATTTTCACATTTGGCCTTTGCTTATTGTTTCATGTGGTAAGACTGTACTTGTGTGGTGAAGGCTATAATTTGTTAAATTTGGCTAAAAGAGAGTTCAGATCCTCATAGGAGATGGTCTCCCATCAAATATGAAGTAAAGCAAATATCTGTACTGGATCAAGGCTAAAATACTTAGCACCTTGCAGAGCTGATGCCAGGAACTGAGAAGCGAATTGCCAGTAAGTCTATTGCTGCCATTGGTGTTGCTCCATTAAAAATAAATGCATAATTTTGCCTTTGTGCCTTGACAGCTTGTAATGGTGAATGTTATGGTTGTAATGGTGAATGTAATGTTATTTGTTTAGAGGAAGTAGAGAATGAATGCACATGAGTGTCATAAGTGCAGGTGTCACACAGCCCCAGCAGTATGACACAGTCTATTACAAATGGACAACTTCTCACTGGATGTGAAAATAGTTCATTATTCATATTCTACCTCTTTTTATCTGCTTGAACTCTTAATAGAAGCATTAGAAATGAAAACTTACACACAACTCTTCTAAAAGTCCTTCAATTGTAGTGACTTGGACCAGCTTTGCTACAAGTGAAAGAAGCAACTAGTAAAATGTTGTATTTCCCTCCTACCAGTTCTAACAACCATAAATCACGTTAATCCAGCCACCATCCATTAAGTGTATCTGTCCAATTAAAAGTGCTCATCCCAGATTGAAAAGGCCAGGGGCTGCAGTAGTACCATACTGCCTTTGCTCAGATGTTTCAGTCTTTCTTGATGGTGAAGCACTGCAAACCACAGTTTGAAGTTATTTTTAGGAAACATTTTGACACATTACTATACTAAAATTGATTATTGTACATTATCATTTTCCCCCTTAAATTAATTTCAGTGTATAGAGATTATAATATGATGTACATCATTAGAAATTGTGCAAAAGTGAAGAATATTTTTACTTTTGACCAAACTGAATGTATACTGTGCCTGAGAGCTTTCTACTAGGCAAAAGTCAAACTAGGAATCTCAGCTATTTTCTGATAAATAAAAGGCTGCCATTAATGCTAAACAAGGTGTATTCCACAGCACTTTTCTTTGTTCAGCAGAGGCTGCTGGAGAAAGATAAACAGAATTTCATCCAAGGCCCTCTGAGTGTTAACATAGTAAAACCAAAGATGCTACTAAAAACACTCTTAAGCGCTAAATAAAAAACTGTGTCAGAGTGAGACCGTGACTTCACTTCTTGGGACTGATAACATCCAACATCCTTCATCTTAAAATATGAAGTGAGCCTTAATGAGAAATTAGCTCAGAAATTTTTAGTAATTCTTGCTTCTTTGAACATAGGAAAAGAATTATTCATTTGCTAGTTCAAGAAGTAAGGCAAGAATACGTGTGGTTGAAAAATTTTAATAGTACTTAACTTACCAACACTAGATGGCAAGAGACATATTCTATTTAATGTTAAGAAAGTACTATGTGAATTTACCAATATGTGTATCATCTTCAGATTTCAAGAGTGTTGAATGGATTATTATCCAGAGCTAGATGAATTTGAATTCCACAGAGCTGAAATCCTGGAAATTAGCTGCATGATGTATGAACTAAATAATAGTGTTCCTGACATAGGAAAAAGTGATGGAAATTAAACATGTAGTTATGCACAGTGTGTCTGCACAATGTGCTGCATGCACTGCATGTGTTAGAATTTCTTCTCAGTTCTTTTTTTAATCTTTTATTCATACCATTGCAGGTGATGAAAAATTTATGCCTTGAGTCTGGCATTGAAATTAAATGCAAAATGAAAACAGAAGCAGTTTATACTGACAGCTTAAATGTCTTTATCTAGCATACGGTCGCACTACAAAAATCACTGTGTGACTTTTAAAATCTCCCATGTGCAAAAATGCAAACATTGCACAATATAGGATAAAGTTAGGACTCCCTGTATATTAACAGAAAAGTTTTCATTCATTATTATTATTATTATTCCCTACTAAGTTTTCAGAATTATTCCAGAAAATCAGATGAATGTGAATACAGTTCCCCACACAGCCCAGCTACTGACACTGTTACATGACGCAAAGAAAACAACCGGGTCTTGCATTACATTTTATGAATTTCTATACTTGCTGCATTATGAATTCAATGAAAGCAATACATCTTGTACTTGCCTATTGCAGGAATAAAAGGTTAATTATTCAGGTGAATCAGTTCCTGAATTATGATTGTCATAGTGTAGCTGCTGCTATAAGAGCAGGATTACTAAGAATCATACATATATTTTTAAAGTCACAATCCATATAACACACCCTTAGAAAAATATAAAGTAGTGTTTTAAAAAGCAGTTTTTATTGTAGCAGCTTTAGCAATAAATTACTATGATTAGAATGCTATTTTATTTTGAGTCATGCAATCACTTCTTGACGTGTATGCCTGCAATGGTATTTTTTGTGTTTTTCTTTTTTCTTATCGTTTCAATTGTTTATGTAATGTCAGGTCACTAAGTGTAATTTTAAAAGTAGAGTTAATATCAGGAAGATAATTGCTGTAAACTTTTGTAAGTCATACATTATTATGCATTGTTAGACTGAAGTCCTAAGAAAAAATACTTATTTTTTAAGTGTTTCAATGACTGAAATGTGGAATATACTGTGTAATTGTAGCCACATAGAGTACTAACTGTAAACTATCACTTATATTTTTGTATGTAAAAGCCTGTTCTCCAGTGCTTGCCAGTTTTACATCCAGTTTCTTATTGGTGACTTTTTACAATGCCTTATATAAATGTTGGTGTGTGTAATTACGCAGATAATTTTATACAATATTAATTGTGCTAAGAGTGTATTGAAAGTCTTTTTAACTCAGTAATTCATTTGCATTTTAATGATTCTAACAGCATAAGGTTACAGAGTAAAATTGAAACATCTTGTTGCCTGCTACTGCAGCATAAAAAGAGTTGAAGATCTTATTTTGTGCTATTAAATATGTCATTAGCAAAATTCACATTTAAAACCATTGGAGAACACACATTTGTGAGTTAAAAAAATCAGCTGCAGTATGTCTTACAGTCCATTATATAAGAAAAGGATATTTTAAATATTTTGGACTTCAATATCTGTGGCATTTAATCACTGATTTTCGTACGTTCACTACGAGAATTCAGCACTTGAGCAGATAATTCTGGTAGTGATAGTGGACTGAATATATCAAATGCACTTGAGCAAAGAGGCTGAGATATCTTTCAATGGGAGGAAGGAATGTGACAAACAAATACTTTTTAATTTTTTTAATCAGATATTTTTAAAACATAAGATACAGCCTAGTGGGTTTTATACTGCAGGAGTCAATGTTCTAGCTACAGGGAACAAGATATTCTGTTGATCTGTATCAACAGATTTTAAGCTAGCTATGTAACATTTCTTTCATTTCCTTTATCATATACAGATTTAATATCAGCATGAATAAATCTAAATTGTTTGCTACTTTTTTCCTAATTCTTGAAGCAATGTAAAAGCCTGGAGAGGTTTGATGTGACAGCATTACAAGCAGTCTTTTGCATACATGGCCTTTAGGGATGAGTGGCTACCTTGCATCTAATAAATAAGAAAGTGAATTCATTGAATAATGAATGAAGTGGCATAAGTTGTGATAACAAGGAGCAAACGTAACTTCGTATGAATGGTATTTGCTTTGTGGGGGTTTATCTGAGAGGGCTGTTGCTTCACCAAGGGATATTGAAAAAAGGCTCATTCACAGAACACAGCCTAAAATGATCTAGCAATTTTTTCATTTGCTGAGCTTTTTTGAGTGCCTCTATCAAACCCACTGTCTCCACCAGGGAGATAACTGGGATTGTTTCAGGCCACTGAGTTTTGTTTACTATAAAAATTCCTAGTCAGTTTTACATGGGTCACCAGCAATTAAATAGAGATGTCTATTTGGTTGATCCATATTAGGATCAACAGCTGGTTACAGAATAATAGCTTGCAGTGCCCCACTTGCACAGTCCTGAACCAAATTAAATTATTAATCTTCAATGTAGCTTCACAGGGATCACTAACCTGCCATACTGAATAAAGCAGAACTACTGCTTTACATTTTCATTATGATGAGTTATATTTTAAATTGCAAATACATTCCCATTTAGCTCACACAGAGTATCATATTTGATATCTTGAATTTCATTAGGCATTTAGTGCTTATGTTTATTTTGTTAATTCCAGTTATTAAGTGGACCTGGGAACTCATGTGCATACAGTTAGTATAAATAAACTATTGAAACAGTTGGAATCTGAGAGTTCAAAAGAACTGAAGGGAAAATGTTTTCTTCAATTGGTAGTTTTTAAATTGAGAATGATTTTATGTATTGAAATGATCGAGAAGTTAATTCACAATTAACGTGTATCTTTGTAGTGGCAATAAGGAAGCAGGTCTCTTTCCTTTTCTGCCATTGTATGCTTATTTCAATTTTGTGTTATTTAATTAGTCAAGGCTGAGGTGCATCATGTGTCAGAGTACACTTAAACAGATTATTACTGTATAACAACTGTGTGTTCTCAAACAAAACTTGCATTTTTTTTTTACAGTTACACTTTGTAATTCATATAGAGCAACACCTGAGATGAATCAGATTCTACATTATTGTTTAGTCTGTCCTGGTGAGGAATATTATAACTTGAATGATACTTAGTGAAATAATAGCTGGAAATACCAAGCTATGTGCTTTGTCATTATTTTAAAATTATATTTTAAAGGATGCCTAGTCCAGTACGCAGGCACTAGATCCTGTTGCTTTTTAAAGCTAGACATAGACATAGACATAGACATATAGATAGATAGATAGATAGATAGATAGATAGATAGAATGTCCTGCCTTTAGGAATAAAGAAGCAGGTCTTGTTTTTAATTTCAACAGAATGAGATTTCAGGCTTTTATGTCACATTAAATAGAGCATGCTACTTGTTGAGCAGGAGACTTGAGAAAGAGATAATCCAAAGGGATTGTTGTCTAAATTGTACCTTGAAATTTGGTCAGCTGTTCTAATGATTCTTCATGGTGGCTTATACTAATGGTAGGCCCAGCTCAGTTTCAGTGATGCTACCACAAGAGCAGGATTAGTCCTGTTGTGCCTGCATATGAGTTATGCAGCCCTGAGGTGATACAGAATACCTAAACTAGACATTAATGGCTGATTCCTATGCCATGGATCTCCAACTGTAAAAGAACCTTTGATCACAAAATGGTTTTGCTGGCACTTTCAAATAAACCTGTTATTCAGCTCTTGGATGACAGGTTTTAAACCTGATGCTGATGAGGTTGTCATTGGTCTTGTTTTGTTCATGAGAATATAGTTTGGGCTTGTTGGGGGCGGGGATTGAGTTAGTCAAGTCCAGAGAAGAATCATGAGCAAATTAAATAAATGGTAGGAAAGTGCCAGATGAAGTGCAAAGTAAAGGAGGGGGAAAATTTGAAGCATTTATATACTTTCCTCAATTCTTACTGTGTTAGCAATATTAATTTAGAGAAAGAATGGAAATTTCTGTTAAAAGTAATGTTGCTGTCAGAAATAAATTCGGGTATGTAAAAAGGACGGGCTAGAGAATAATGCAGCAATATCATACAGAAGTTCTTTCATTTTGAATGGTATTTCCCATGATGAGTCAGGCTGACAAGAGCTCAGGAAGAGTTGTGCAAGGTTAGAAAGTTTATATTGTACCTGAAAACAGTGAAAATGTGTGTGCAGTTACTGTGTAGATCATACACGGAGCTTCTGTTTTCCTATTAGAAAACAACACAAGGGAAATAGAAAGACAGCAAATTCTTAACAGGTATAAAATATATACAACGAACACAAAAGTAGCCTGAAGGTAACTGCCATGGAATGCTTTTAGTAAGCAAGTTAGGTCTTGTAAGGAGAGAAAGCTTTTCCTTCAGAACTGGGCATTTTAATAGGTACTGATAAGGAAGAGACACAAACTGGATAGATAAAAGGCAGTCTTGCATCATTCTCTAAGTGGGCATGATTGGGAAAAGTATTTGATGGAAAGGGATGCCAACATCTTACATTTGGTTTCATGTGCCTGCCTTCTAAATTTTGCTTCTTAAAATGTTTCTGGAAAACTTTTGCAAAAGCAGCTCTTTCTTCCATCTTTTCCATCTTTTAAAATATGTTCCTGCAGAGCAGAGCTTTGCACCATGCCTGTCTCCTGTGGCTGGTTAGTTCAGTGCTCTCTTCATACCTCTTGCTACCTGTTTTCTTCTCCTCTCCAAAACTGTAAAGCATTTGCTGTTTATGAAAATTAGCACATACATTTTATACATGTAATTTTGTTAATTTATCTTTGTACTCCCAAAGTAAGAATACTTTTGCAAACCATCCATATTCTAAGCCTATTTTAAACTACTTTTAAGTAATCACTGATAGCAGTATAGCCATAGCAGCAGACTGTGATCAGCGTTGTTGTCCTTGTTGAGGTTCTCCAATTGTGTTTTTATTTCTTGCTAGGGTCCAGAATTATATAACTGGTTTTTTTATTTATACTTAGGCTATCTATTTGAAATCTAGTTTACCTATGACTATGTAATCTATCATCATACCTCTTGAATTCAGAATAATCCTACCTTAGTTCATTGGTAAATAGGTTTTAGCTGTTGTCTGCTAGCCTTGATAAGAACAAATTTAAGATAAGAAAAAAAGTTGATCAATGCTAAGCAAATAAAGCAAATAATCAGCTAGCTCTATAATAATTTAAAATTTTAATATAGAAATAGCCATAAATGTAATATTACTAAATTCGATGTGAGTGCTTTTTATCAGCCTGTGAGCTATTGAGAAAAAATTAAGCTCACACAGGGCAAAAAAATTTGAGTTTTTATATATTTAAATGCCTGCTTAGTATTTCTGATCTACAATACTCTTTTATTTAGACAATTTTTATCAACACTGAGAAATAAAACTGTTATTTTTCCAAACCAGAAGATTTTGAAGCATTTGCAAGCACAGTTTAGTATGGAACATTTCTGAGCTGATCTTTGCCTATTTTTGCCTGGCTCCATTTTGAATTAAATGGAAAAGTTTCATTTGGTTCATGTTACCAGCATTGCATTTCAATCTCCTGTGCACTAACCCAGAGATTCTGCATAAAAATTTTCCCCATAAGAAATAATGAGAGATATGAGGCATTCAAAAAATACAGTCTAAGATGTACAAGCAGCTCAAATAAGCTTACATCATTGCTGAACTGATGGAAGATGAAGCAGTTCAATTTAATCAAAATAATGAACAGAAATAGGATGGGGTGTTATTAGTTCTGTTCTTTGCTTTAAAATAAGGAATTCCAGTGAAAAAAAAAATTCCTGTGGAGGACTTCACTTTTGTTTAAACAACATTTTCTACCAAGATTTTTTTTCACTAGAAACTATGAAGTTCTGTGTCAGGTCTACTCATTAGTTATGATTAATTTTATCAGTGTTTTTCGTTTTGATCAGTGATTGTAATTTTTAAAATGCTGTTCATTTCAATTATATTTTTATAAGCAGCTTTATGTGACATTTTGAGAAAAATTTGGAATGTTTCTGTGAATATAAGTGTAACTATGTTAGCAGAAGTAGGCAGACCTTGTACTATTGAAAACCCCGAGGTATGTTCTGAAAGCAAGTTACTCATAATGATGATGTTATGTCAGACACTTTATTCTCAAAAAATTAGTGCTTAATAGATTTTTTCCCCCTCTAGGCCAATAAAACATCTCAAAATAAAACATTAGGTCAAAAGCATGAATAGGAGGAAGCAGCCCCTCCTGTTGAGTTTGACAAAGATGTGGTTCCTGAGACTTATAACTCTGACTCAACGCAACCCACACTATTAATACCAATGTGGGCTCCTGATGAAAAGAACCCGAAAGTTCCAATACCCAGCAGAATTTTTTTTTCTTCTTCCTTTAAGTATTGTTATGGGTTGAAAGAGAAATTTTGCTTACCTTGATACCTTGACTTGCAATTGAAGTGCCATGATCAGTTGATCAGTTTGATTTTTCAAAAGCAATTTTCAGTTCATGTATCTCATTATTACTGCAGTTAAGAATGTCAGCTTCTTAGCCAGGGTCTTGTTTTTATCATTTATAACAGGCTGTAGGTCTGGGAAGGGGTTCTTTAGACCACCCTTGGGATTCTCTTTCCATACAAGCTTTGAAGAGTGAGAGATGAGTATTTTTAGGATGGTAATTGGAATAAGCTGTGATCACAGAGGGAGTTCCGATCCTTGTCCTCTTTTTATGGATGATTCAGAATGATAATCGCCTGTCTAAAGATGGGGCAGAATTGCACAGACTACATTAGATAAAGCACCATTCAAATGCACCAATTCACAGTAATTTATTTTCTATTTTCTTTAACTTGCTGGGGATTTTCCCTCAGAAATTGCATAGAATTAGCTGGAAGTAATACATCAAAGATTGTGAAATACTAAAAAGAAATTAGAAGATTATTATGTCACCTGGCCTTGTGTGTCCACAAATATTGTCCAATGCCAAGTAGGTGATAATAACTCTGTGTGGCATAGTGCTTTAAACAAGGCAGATTCTACCGTATTGAAACAAGCAGGTGAGTAACAGAACCAGGTATGATGGACAGTTTAATAAATCCGATGTTTTCTTAACCTGCTAGGTTTGTAATAAAAGTAGTAATAGTATCAAGCAATAGTATAAAGTCTGCACACTTAAAATCTTTCCGTTTGGGAATTGTCAGCATTTTAGAAAATCTTTTAACATTAACACCACTACTTTATACATAATTAATTTAATTCTTTGGAGAGGCGAGCTCTGAACTAAAAGTTCAAACCATGGAAAGATAATACAATTTGCCACAATTGCATTTTGCTTAGTTTTTGAAAATGGGATAATAAAAGTTACCAAGAATTCTGAAAACATTCTTTAGCGGCATCCTAGCCTTTATAGTTCTGTGGGTAGGTTTGGGATTACCTCAGTTTCCTGTATTGTTTTGTCTTTCAGGCTTGAGAAATTCCTCTGAAACCTCATGATAAACTGCACAGATGCTCTTTTTTATTTTTACATAATCTTACTTAAACTGTCAAAATATGATTTTGCAGTTTTACGTAAAAAGCTTGATTACCTCAAATGCTGCTTGATAACATGCATACTAGATTTAAATTTTGTAGCTAGTATGAAGTGTGCTTTAGTTTACCTTACATTTTGACAATCAATGCAAGAAACCGTCAAGTGAGATGTGCTTTATTGAATGTTAGTCTACCACCAACCACTCTGATACTTATTTACTTCTTGCATATTTCCACTTTTCATGATGGTATTGGGAGCTGGTCAGGTCTCTCCACCTGCAAATTGGATACTAAGGCCATGTTTATTGACTGTCTCAAAGGAAACTCCAGCAGCCTTGTCATCCTGAAGTCCCTGCCACTGGAGGGACCTCTCGATTCTACATTTTGTTCTGTATCAGAAGCACAATAATGACAGACCTACATTCAGCCCTTATTTTTGGTTAAACTATTTTTTCTAAATTGCAGAATAAAAACTAAACAGATGAAGACATTTTGTTGCTTCATACTTACACCCAGATAATGCCTCATGAGCAGCAATCTTCATATAATTAGGTATTAGAAATAAAAATGAATCCTTTTAGTCCTCAGATATGTGCCTCTCTTCGGGGAAAAACATAGTGAGATTAGAATTGAAAGATGTTTACCATAAGAAACAATCTTTGGAAGTTACAGGAGCTATGTCAACTAGTGCAATTTTGCCTTAATGTTAAATCTAGACTGGTGTTTCAATAGATTGATAATGTCAGCATTATTCTCCTTATTTTCTCATATGACAGATGTTAATAAAACTTGTGTGTTCATTTTGCTGGAAATCCATTAAGTGAAAAAATTAGACACTTTTCAAGTATTCAGATAGATCTAGTAGCCAGAATTAATAACTTTTGGAGCAAACAAATAAATAAGCTGGATCTTAAATCAAGACAAAATAACTTATGTTAAAATGAAAATTATTCTCTGACATATGTAGTGGATAAGTGTTTCTGCTGCAATTTTCTTTTCATTGCAGTGTTTGATTTCTAGAACTAATTTTTAAAACCTTTGACATGAAGCAACGAATTTCTTCCGTTTAAATTATTTGATGTCTTTTATAATAATAATAGTTGCTCTCACCAGTTACAGGGGAAAAATGATTTCTTAATTTTCTAGAGAACAGAGCAGTTTTGTCAGGAATTAAGTAGCAGGTAAGTTTATAATGTTTCCTTGTTTCCTTGGAACAGGAAAGGTCTTTTCTGAAAGATATCCTGAGATCTCTTTACACTGTTTCACTTAGAAGTGATCAAGAGAGTTAAATCAGACCTGGACCTGACACTAATTTCATAAAAAATTTTCAAAGATCACAATGAGCATATCTCCAAAAGAATTTCAAGGAATATTAGAATATATATCTTATTTATCAATTCTAACATTACAGTCTTAATGTTATTAAAAGAACTGATGTCTAGCAATGCTGAATTGTACAGTCTGAATAACTTTTATAACTAGCAGACCCAGTGCAATCTCTTCTTGACTGTTAAATGTCTGCCAGTAGATCCTGATGCTTGATATCAGGTGGTTAACAGAGCCAGCCATATACTGTTCATGCTTAATAGAAATGAAAAAAATTGGAAGATTAACATATTACAGGTAAATGTCACTCCTTTACTGAAATTATGTGACATAATGGCTTTCATTGTATTTTTAGTGAATATTCAGAGAGATCAGCAATGAATCAAGCCTGTAGGGGAAATGATTGCAAAATACCCCTGCTAATTTCAGGGAGGGGATTGGTTGTTGTTTGTTTGTTTGTTTTTATAGTGTGTGTGGTTTTGTTTGGTTTTTATTTTGTTAGTTTGGGGGGTTTGGTTTGGTTTTTGCAAATTTATTACCCTGGTAATACTCTTAACCATATTTTGACTTTTAAGGAATTACAATAATTTATGCATAAATGTATGGATACCAATTTTTTGGTCTGTCAAACTGTTTAATGGACAGTGCAAGTTTTGTCCCAAGATTTTGTAAATAATCTGCTTTCTTTATATTATTTTGTATGTTGTGGGAAATACTGGTAACTTTTAACATGCATTTAAAAGTCCAGAATGTAATACTTAAGAATCCATGTCTGTGTAAGAATTAATATCAGATAGCAGATAAGTTTCTAAAATAAATGTAAAGTAAGCTAAATACAAAAGCTTTTAGTGCAGTATATAGTAAAAAAGTTTGGCTTACATGAAGCTCTTGAAGTCTTCTGACGTGATTGCAAGGCTTCAGGCATGGTAATGATTAACTAAAATAGTTTAGAAGAGTCTTTTCTGATAGTATTAGTCTGGGGAGAGGAGGAGGTGGAGAAGGCAAACAAACCAGAAACCTGTGATAGGAATTCCAAACATGATTCAGTGCGTGCCAGACCTTTGCTCCAAATTGGGTGCTGTATTACTAACATTTTTCTTAAAGATACAGATGAAATCACATGCATCTGCATGCTTTTTCGAGTCATAGATGGACCTAAAGAGTTTGCCAAGGAAGATTTCCAAGTTTAAAGCTTGGGAGGAAAATGGAAGGCTAGATCTAATAGAAGTTGAGTGTATTCCACAGGCCCAAGTTCAAAGATTTACTTGATCTCTTAGCAACTGATGTGTACAATGGATCAAACTAACACAAGAAACCACACTCAGAAGTTCATGTATTCAAGTAATTCTCTTTTAATGTAAAAAATAACATCTTTTGTATGTTCATATTTAAGTATCAACTTGCATACAAAGCACTGAGCTATGAAGGCATCTGAGCAATAAGTACAAAATCACTTTGACTATCACTGCTGATAATGCATTAGTAGGCAAAGTAGGCAGATTCATTTACTTAGAGTAAGCTAAGTGCATTCTTTGCTTGTAAAGGGAAATCACTTGCTCACTTAAGCCAGATATCTGACTTTTGACGGCAATTGTCACTGCCTGGATTTCCCTTTGACAGTTTGGCAACCCTGAACCTCTGTTATTGTATCCACTTATTTGTCTTGTTTTCAACCAGATTAATCCATTCTGTTTTGACAAGAAGACTGATGGGTAATTGATAACTGTGATAGACACAAACAGAAGAGTTGGATGCTGAATAATTCAGTACTTTTCAGTATCAATAAGAGAACAGGCTGAAGAATTTGTGTCTCTATTTACACTTAACCTAAACTAAGTCAGCCCAGACATTTATGCTGCCAGTCTATCAGAAAACCAAACAGTGTACATTCGGTTTCCATCCGACAAAATGTTTTATAAGCTTGTAACAATATGTGTGAAGCTGCCAGAATAATAAATAGGTACAGCAGCCCATGCATGCTAATGTTAAGTTGTAAGCAGTTTTGTTGACAAGTGCTAATACTTCTTTCATACTATCATCAAAAGCAGCTAGTACAACAGCCATTATTTGCTGACTTTCCAAGCAAGACATGATGGATTGTGACCTTAATATGGGTTAGCCAAGTTTTGAAAGTTAAACAACTCGCAATAAATCATAGAATTATTACAATGCAATTTAATTGGTTAAGGACTGTTTATTTCCTAAACAGGGTGAAAAATTTCTGTTTCGGCGCTTCTAATTTGCAAAGTGCAATTTCATGAATTCATAAATGGCAGTTTAATATTCTGCTCTTTTGTCATGCAAAGTATGCAACACACAGGCAATCTATTAATTGGACAAAAATGCATTGCAAGCGTAAATTATCCTTCATATCATCACTTGTGAGCTTTAACGTATATTAAATGCATTAAATGGAATATAGTTAAAGGTTTTACTACGTGCAGGTTAGTCATGAAATCTAAGTCAAGATTCAAGATGGTTTTTATGACCTTTATTTTTAGCAAAGGGAGGTAATAAAGTAGTGGTAAATATAAAGAACAATTTAAGAAACGTTCTTAAGAAATAGGTACACTAATTCTATTGATTAAAAAGTCATAGTAATTGTAGCAGTTGTCTGTATTTTTACAGTTCTTTCATAAAAAAGGAGGGGATGTGTTTGCTTCCTTTGTTTTCTTTCTCTAAATCAAAATGCCACATATTGTAAAGTTAATTTATACACAGTGATTTTCAGTAAGAAACGGAAAATGCAGTAGCTTTCCACAGTTTTGCAGGATTTGGAATTGTATTTGAAGCACTAACAGTCTTTTTTTTGGTCATAATGGTCAAAGTGCATAAAGTACCTTTACAAACTTGAGAACCTTATTGTAGTAGTGCTGAAACAGCAAGAATGGCATGGTGTTGCAAAAGTCACTCATAATGCAGCCTGTTAATGCTCTAATTTTGTTTAAATACAAAATGAAAATTACAATAGATACCACCTCAGTAATACACATTGTTTTTAAGAGAGAAACTAAAGGTGTAAATTTACTGGCTATCCACTTCAGTTGAGAACTTAAAAAGGTGCCTAGTATATAAATTCAGCAAAACAGGCAGAATCTCTAGAATTACCTGTTTCGGAATTAATGTGTTCCGGTAAGCAATAGTTGAACATGGATCATGACAGGAAAAAGCAAGAAATTTTTGGGCACAACACTCTACTGAATGTAACCTTCTTCAATAATTTATTGCTTGCCTACAATTCAAATGGGAAAGTACATTATTTATTCCCTATTTATATGTCTTATAAAATTATAACAATTTTTAGTTGTGCAGTAACTTTCTTTTAAAAGGAGCAAGCCAAACTATCTGAGAAAACAGTCTTAACCTTTCATAAATTATAGTGATTCCATTATCTCTCACACCCACCATCTGAAACTGGAATCTGGAATATGTGGGCTAATTAGCATAGAAGAAATTTAAAGTGCATTGTAAGTACTTGAGAATGAATGTTGCTGACATAGAAAGATGTGCCTTCTATTTGGCACAGTACTTAATAAGGCAAGAATGAGTTAAATACAGCCTTTGGCAAGTGAAAAAATAAGTAATGCCAAATAGCAAACTTGTTTAGTATAATCCAACAATAATAGGTGAAACACTTGGAGTGCTCACAGACTCATGAGATAATTCAGGTTGGAAGAAAGCTTTGGAGGTTAACATAGGGTCAGGCCAGGGCTTTATCCAGTCTGCTCTTGAAAACCCTTCTGAATGGAGAATGCAGAGCCTCTCTTCTTCCAGTGACCACAGCATAGCATTACCAGTTGCTGTGAAAAGGAAAGGGTATCTTGGTTTGGACTAGGATTTGTGTTTCTTCCAGACTGGTGATGTACAATCTAACCTTACTGTTGTAGAAATTGCAATGTAGAATACAAGGATTTCTAATATTACTAATGGTCGTAGTCCATCAAATTAGGTATTTCATATAGACAGTGAAAATGCAGTACTCAGATTTTTTTGATTCCTGTTCATCTTTGAAAACCAAGTAAAGCTTTCTCTCAGGATTATGACTGGATAAAGTCTCAAATAGATAAGGGATCACTGTTCATCCACCCACATGGAACTGAGCTCATGTTATCATTCATATGTTGGGAATTTTTTTTGCTTTAAATGCAGAAACTCGAAGAGAACTGTTTACATTCTACTTCATTGTATGAGCAAAACGAATCATTGAATCAATTAATCGTTGGATCCACCAGGCATTTGCATTTGCACTTGCATTATTAACCATTTAGTATTGTGAGCAGATACTTCATGCTGCAACATTCCTCAACAGTATTGCCTTTGGTTTTTCCTGTGATGCAGTGTAAGATACTTAATAAACCCTACAGATGTTCTGGTCTCACTGATGAATGCAGGCAGCAGTCATGGATGTGCCTTAGGATGGTAGACAGGCAGATGTGTTTGGCTCTGTGTTTCCTTCACCTTTGTGGTTAAGTGAGAGGGGGAAGAAATGTGGAGTAAATTAACTTGATGAGCCACAGCTTCTGGATTTGTTCAGCTAAGCAAGGACAAGCAATAATTCTAGACTTGTGGGATTACCCTTACCAATGGAATACAAGATAGATGAAGGCCATTTTGCTGAAGTGTGTGAAGGGATTTTCCAGGAGCTGCTGTGTTGCAAAGTCAGTGCGGGATTTCTTTATTCATCAGCTTTTCTAGTGGAAACTTACTACCCCAACTGCTAGTAGCCAGTAGCTAATTCTGGTAGATCTGGTAGATTTAAATATTAATCTAATGGTGGTTGTTATGGTTGCTTGTAAATTTGGACATGCCATCCAGGATTGTTGTAGCAATTATGAAGTGGTGGTCATTTGAGCAGGACTGAAATTTTAAATACAGCAAAATAATCTTAAATTATTATGAAAGCAGGTCCTAGAAGATATTGAGTATACTTATAAAACTTATAAAATATTGATGTGTCTGCCTTTGTCATAATCTATTATGTTGATTGCTGGAAGGCAAGAATTAAAAGCAGAATAATGACAAGGAGGACAGTAAATTCACTTAAGTGACCTTGCAGCTGGGAATGCTAAGAATACCGGGGGAGGGAAACTCTGTTTGTTATGCCTAGTGTTGTTCATTCTCTGCCTTTTTTGAGAAGTAGAATTCCCATGTAGAGATAACACACTCTCACAGACATGCTTGAGCCTCCTGCTGGGAAAGAGAGAGATCAAAAGCCCAGAGATGATAAAAGCACAGCCTTGTGATAACTGCGCACGCGTGAAGCCCTTTGATTTATTGGGGCAGGCAGCAGGCCTCTCTGCTGCTCACTAGGATGAACTAAGCCTAACAGACCCTGTGTCCTCGTGTGCCTCTGCTGCCCAGTGTTGTCAGCAGGGCAATGAAATAAATCTACTCTTGCATTTCAGCTGTAGTTTGCTGGTCACCCTGGTTGCCTGTATGTGTCAATTCATACATTAATCTCTCCCCTGTTTTATATTTAAACTCTTGTTAGGTCCAGTTTTAAGCTCCATCTCTGTTTAAAAAACTGCTCTTGTAGTCTACAGTCTCTAAACACAGCGTATGGTTTGTTATATTATGCAGGGGACAATCTTGTACCCACTTCCTTTCAGGTATCTGTGGTTTTTCTTGGTTTGTAACCAAAACCTTTTGCCATTATTTTTCCATTTCACTGCTAAACTCATTTATCAAGCTCTCTAATATGGAATAGCAACAAGTGAACATGCTGCCCAGGGAAACAGTGGCAACACCATCCATGAAAGTGTTCAGAAGGGATATGGATGTGTCACTTGTGAACATGGTTTAGTGGTGAACATAGTGGACCTGGATTAATGGTTGGATTTAATGATTTTGAGATTTTTTTCCAACCTTACTGATTCTATGATTCAATTTTATCAGTATGCATTTGTCTTTTTTCAAATGACTAGTCTAAGCCATAAAAAACATCTTTGGAAAGATATTTTCAGGTAGCTGAAAATAAGGAGTAACATTTTTATCTGTGGATATGAAAAAGAGTATGAGAAGTAGTGATTATCTGATAGCAAAAAAAGACTGGTTGAGAAATCATCTGTGTTGTCTTCCTGACGACCATTGACTGTACACTTGCCTTATCATTGCATTTTATTGTGCAGCCATAAATAAAGATGGAACCCTGCAGAACCCCACCGGTGACAGGTCAGCAGTCTGATGTCACCTCATTCACCATAACCCTTCATGCCTGACCCATGAGCCAGTTGCTCACCCATCCCATGATGTGTTTATCCAGCTGTGTGCTGCACATTTTTCCATAAGGATACTATGAGAGGCAGTATCAAAAGCTTTACTGAAATCCAAAAACATTACACCAGCAGGCTTCCCTTAATCAACTAGGTGGGATACCTTGTCATAAAAGGAAATCAGGTTTGATAAGCAGGAGTTTCCTCTCATGAAGCTATGATGGCTGTGACCGATGACTGCGTTGTCTTTCAGGTGTTTTTCAATAATTCCCTGAATAATCTTTTCCATAACTTTACCAGGCACTGAAGTGAGACTGACAGGCCTGCAGTTTCTGGGGTTAATCTTGCCCTTCTTGAAATCAGGACAATGTTCACCAGCTTCCAGTCAGCTGGGACATCTCCCTTGGATTCCCAAGACTACCCAAACAACATCAAAAGAGGTTTTGCTATGAAATCATCTAGCTCTGAGGATTCTTGGATCAGTCCTATCAGATCACATAGATTTGTAGGGATCCAGCTGGAGCAGCAGATCCCACAATTTCAGGGTTAACTGATCATTCTCATAGTTGTGGTCCTTCAGCTCAGGGCACTGAGATCTCCTTGGTTCATCATCAGTGTTGAAGATAGGGGCAAAGAATGCATTGAACACCTCTACCTTGTCCCTGTCCCTGTTCATGAGGTGACCCTTCTCATCCTGTAGCAGGCTGATGTTATTTTTACACTGCCTTTTGCCATTAATATATTTGAAAAATCTCTTTTTATTGTCCCTCACGGTTCTGGCTGGCTTCAACTCCAGTTGAGCTTTGGTTGCACAAATTTTCTCCTTACAGTGGCAGCAGCATCTCTGTATTCCTCCCATTTCACCTGACCTTGCTTCCACTGGGCTTACACCTTCTGTTTTTGCCTTCCTTATTTCCAAGAGAAGATTCCTGTTCAGCCAATCTGGCCTTCTGCCCTATCTGCTTGACTTCTGACATTTTGGAATTGCTGCTCTGTGCCCTTTGGAGGTGATGTTTATAAAATGCAATGATGGACCCCAACACCTGCAAAAAGATTTTCCCAGGGCACTTTACTCACTTCTATCCTGAGCATCATAATGTCTACTCTCTTCATTTCCAGAGTTGAGGTTTTCCTGGCGCTATTCCTCCTCTCAGTGGAGATTTTAAACTTGATCACCTTGTGGTCACTGTGGCCAAGATGGCTGCCAATCTCCACACTGCTTATGAGATTCTCTCTTTAGATGAGCAGTAGGTCAAGGAGGGCATCTTTCTGAGTTGGCTCCCTAAGGATCTGCTCCATAAAGTTGTCATCCGAGTTTCTTAGGAATCTTCTGGCCTGGGTTGTATCAGCTGTGTGATGGTCCCAGTTAATTCCTGGCAAGTTGAAGTCCCCCATAAGGACAAGGGCAGTTCACTTGGAAGTGTCCCTTAATTCCTTAAAGAATAATTCATCAGAGTCATCCTGGCCAGGAGGTCTGTAGTAGATACCTGTGATGACACCATCACTGTTTACCCTTTGATTCTTACCCAGAGGCTCCCAACTATGCCATTGCCAACCGAGAGCTCCATACATTCTAACCCGTCTGTTACACACAGTGCCACCGCTTCTCCCCTTCTGCCCTACCTATCCCTCCTGAAGAGCCTGTAAACACCCGTCAAGGCATCCCAGTCACAGGACTTCTCCCACTATGTTTCACTCATACCACTGATGTCAAGTTTCTGGTCAAGCAGATTACACTGTTTTGCCACAAAAGAGCAAAAATTTCTGTTTCACAGCCCAAAAGTAATTTGCAGGAATGTGGCATGCAATTGGTTTTCAAAGCAAGGTGTCATGTGTTAGCATAGTTTTAAGTTTTTTTAAGGAAGGCTCCATCAGCCACGGAAGTGATCTTTTTGCAAAAGGTGCTTACAGCTTCCTCTAGACCTGACCGAACCAATCAACTGGCTAATTTGAATATTGGCAACTTTTAAAGCCACTTAAGAAGCTTGATACGCCTCTGTGATCCACATTTAAGAACGAACAAACCCCAGGAATCTCTCTCTTGCTTCCGGCTTTCGGACAGGTAACCTGGGAGGGGCCCAGGGCACGGCCCAGCGGGGCCGGGCCAGGAGACAGCCACCCTGGGGCGGCCCTGTTCCCTCTGCGGCCCGGCCAGGCCAGGAGACAGCCACCCTGGGGCGGCCCTGTTCCATCTGCGGCCCGGCCAGGCCAGGAGACAGCCACCCTGGAGCGGCCCTGTTCCATCTGCGGCCCGGCC
>VXAD01013234.1:124229-159906 GCA_013399195.1 Dicrurus megarhynchus | reverse complement strand
TTCCTAGAGATGAAGATGCTCCCAGAGATAGGTGAAGAGAACTTTTGCTTCTGAACAGCTCATCCTTAAAATGGTACCCCATTAGCTAAAGATGAAACCCTCGAGCAGTTGTGGGGAAAGCTGCAAGTCGAGGGAAGGGACTTTCACAGGCAAGGAGAAACCATCCCGGGCGGCTGCCTTGCTGTGACACTGAGCCACAAGAGAACTGTTTAACTGTTTCCTTGTGGAGATGTCTCCATAACATGAGCAAGAGAAACTCCTCTCCCTAAGTGAACTGAAAAAGATTATTATAGAGTGGTAAACTGACTGAAAAAATCTCAAGGTTTTTTTTTTTTACGTTGTCGGTGGGAGGAGGGAGAAACGTGGGGGGAAGAAAAGTGTTTTGAAGGTTTAGTCTAACTTTTTTTTTTCCTTTTAGTTCTGTTAATAAACTTCTTTATATTCTTTAAAGTTTTGTGCCTGCTTTGCTTTCTCTTAATTCTTATCTCACAGAAGGAAAATAAGTAATAGGTATTTTGAACCAAATCACTACACTAAATTGGTGTTTCTGCCTGGTTAACAAACTGAACCCGCTACTGAACCTTGTTATTAAATCAGTGCCTAATTTTGTATCTTGATGTAAGTGGTGAAATCCTTCTAAATTTAGAGATGACTGTGCACTGGCGAACAGTAAAATTCAGCCAATCACTTAATTACTAAAACTTGTGGGACAGAGCTTCTGAAATTCTAGGCCAGCTTTAATCAAACTTATCTGATGGATTTAGCCATGAAAAATGGAATATTCATATCCCACCTCAAGCGAAGAGGAAGAGCAGTACTCACCAACTGGGACAGCCAAATGAAGGAATAATTTCAGTGCAGTCACCAATCCATTCTTAAACATGTTCAGAAGAGAATTCTTATGGAGATAGTGAGTCACTTCTAAGACTTTCCAGTAGCACTTCAAAATGCAGAGAATCTTGGAATTGTAGAACAGTCTGTGTTAGAAGGAACCTTAAAGACCATCTAGTGCCAACCCCTTGTACAAGACCTTGTACAAGATCGGGTTGCTCAGAGCCCCATCCAGCCTGGCCTTGAACACTTCCAGGGAAAGGGCATACACAGCTTCTCTGGGCAACCCGTGCCTGTGTCTCACTGCCCTCCCAGTAAAGGGAAATGTTATCTAATCTAAATCTATCCTCTTTCAGTTTGAAGCTATTATCCCTTGTCCTTTCACTTGGTAAAAACTTGGTAAAAACTCTCTCTCCATCATTTTTAAAAGCTTTGTTTATGTATTTCAGGGCTTCAATGACATCTCTCTGGAGCCTGAGTCATGTAAGGTCACTGTATTACGTCAAATTAAGTTTACATCAACTATGAATAAGCAAAGCTATAGTTAAATGAGATTTAATCTTACATAACACTGTGGGAAGGTCTGGGTTCTTGCAGTGCTTTTGAGGTCTCATGATATTTCTTTTTGCTGTGGGAGCCATCTAATGCACAGAAAAATACTCTAGCCTGGTCACTACCAATTAAAGACACTGATCCTATGCAGGGCAATGTGCATGGAATATGTGTACCTATGCAGCAGCAAATAATTTTGTCTATGATTTTGGTATTCTCAGAGTCCTTACTTCTATACAAAGATTTTAATGCTATTTTAAGAAGGCAAAATAGACACTCTGTTACTGCAAAAATTTGCATGGAGGAATATTTTATTTATAATATGCATTTTAAAAGTGCCATGGCAAGAAGTGGCTTTGATTTTGAAGAAGAATCGTTTTGAATAATTAACCATGAATTACTCTACTTAGAAGAAAATAATTATAGGTTGGACATAGCTGCTTCAAATGAGATACATGGAGTTAGTGACTATTGAAAAAATAAGGCCACCTGCTAGAAGCTGAAACAAATATAAAAAAGAACTTTCTCTTAAAGCCAGGATTTAACTGTGGTATTTTAAAATGTCTCCAATTTCAAACATGCAAATTTCTTTTAGACAGAATTATTAGTAGAACTATATTGTTGAATTACAAAATCCTTTAGTAATAACTAAAGAAGGTAGCTTAATCCTTTAAAAGAGACTTGTGATTAAGTCCTGTCTTAATATCTGAGCTTTTGCTCAGAACTACTGAGAACACTATAGGTACCTTTTCAATTCATAAAAAGATTGATCTTGCTTAAACCCAAGGTATTTTTTACAAGTAAATGTTTTATGATATTATTTCAAATATATGTTTGTAGTCTATGTATAGAGATGTATACATAAGCAACATGGTTGTCTTCAGTTTTGGGGGTAAGGGATTTGGCATCCATGCACCATTAAATTTCATTCAATGGGAAAGAATAATTTAACAGTTTGTTTTAAAAATCATACATAGGAAAATACTGATAGGCTGAATAGCCTAAGATTGTGTACTGTTTTTCAAGGACTCTTATTTATTTGAAAATCACCTGAATACTGCAAGACAAAATCCTTGTAACTTATTTCTTTCAACTACTTAAAATTTAGGGTTTTTTTCCATAAACACATGCTTGCACCTTTTATAACTTGAAATTTTCAACAAAAGACTTAAATGTTACAGTGAATTGAGGATTTTTGATGCCTCTGTAAATGCCATTCTCAAGGTCATTATTGCATGCCTATATAATCTGTGGTACTTCCTTTCCAATGAGTTTTACTGACATATATTTATCACATGATATTGCTTATGCACACTACTAGCCTGTAATGTGTTGTTGAAGTCCAGTTATGGGAACAAAAGTTCTCCTGAATATTTATCCTAATTATAATTGTCATGCCAGTTCTACAAAACCCACTGATATTTTGGTTTGTTGTCAGAAAAAGTAACTCAGTTTTTTTCCAATTTAATCTTCTCTTTTGTTTTTTTGGCTAACTAGTGTGGTTTAGAAAAAGGTAGTAGTGACTGGTACCCAAAGGCAGGTGAATGAAACTTGTGGCTATGTAGTCAGACACCCAGAAATATTAGCATTTGCTTTTACAGAAGCTCCGGTGGTGGTCTTCCTCTAAGGCTTAAAGCCAAAATTATTCCTTGGTGGGAGTGGATAAGGATTTTTCTGATAAAAATGTAAGGTATTTATCATTAACTAAAACAATTGTAGTAAGATTATCATATGTACCTCTTCAGTAGTGGCTATTTCATCTTTAACTTCTTATCTTTTTGTAGCATGAGTCAGAGCACTGCAAAGCCAGCCAGAGACTGTTCCAGTGTTTAAACTCTGCTACTTATGAACACAATATCTGAGCATTAGTTGTGTTAGCTCTCTCTAGAGCTAATGTGTGTTATCGTAGTGTGAGAGTGCTCCCATCTTTTGTGGTTGGACTGCTGCCATGTTGGCCTATCCTTTGAAGGTGAATAATATTTCTGTGGATTTTTTTGGTGTTACCTTCCAGATGTTTCTAAAAGGCTTGACTTTGAGCCTGTGAGAAAATGATGTAGAGCATCTAACTACAGAAAGTAGGCCTTCAGTTAGAATTTCTAAGTTCTGCAATAATTTCTGAACATACAGGGCATTGGGTTGTTTTCATATTAAATTATTTTAAATATATCCAATTCTACTGTAGCAACTTCTTACTGCAAAATTATTAAGCCATGCTTTACCCATTTACACCCTTGTTGTAGTAATAAAAAAACTTTCTTTATAATGTGGATATTAATCTTTCACCTCAGTGTTTTACAACCCTCATTTTTATTTGATCTAGAAGCATATAAATTATGAGCAACTTTAAGCAAGTCAAAAATATTGTGAAGGAGTAAAGCAAAACTACAGGTAATGTGGAAGAATCATTCCCTTTATGAACAATACAGCCGGATCAGTCTGGGTAAGGTCTTCCAGCTTTTCAGAATGAATAAGTCTGTCTATTCTCATTGTTTAGAAATCTAACTTTCAAAAAGAAGGAGGAAAAAAAGTCTTCTTTCAGAATTTAATTGCCAAAATGTGTTTATAAAAAAAGGCAATGAAAAAATGGGGCATTTAATTATGATTTAAAATTATTTAAATTCCAGTGCACCTGTTTAATCAAAAGAAAATAATGTATGCACAGTAAGGTCCTTCTATTATGTTTCTGATGACAATAGCAGGTATTAAGAAAGTATAACAGGAAGAGAATATTTAACATTTTGGTTCGTTATGTCAAGAGACAGAAGAATTATTGTATTGGGTAATTTTTAGAAAATTCTGCTATATGAAGCCATAAAATTCCAATTCAGCTTCATCTGATTACCATCTAAAGTTAAATGCTCACCCAAATATTCAATTAGATATTTGGTATAACCCTCGTACGCTTATAAGAAAAATGTGTTATCCTCAGGTACATACATCTGTACAGAGCTGATACCCTGACACATGAGCATTTTCTGCATACAGTATGGGAGAGCTGTAATTACGGGATTCAGTACTTTCTTTTTCTTTTCATATAATTACACCTTCACTCTGTGAAGAGCATGGGTTGTGCTGTTGCTGGACTGTGATTGTACAATGAACTGAGCTGCTGTACAAATAACCTCTGCTGCTTTGCTCCTGAGCCTGAAACGTGTAAAGGGGCAGGCTCTGTAGAACGAGGTGGTATCCTAGCACTCAAATGGTGTGCTGAATTCTGCCACTCTTGCCAACTTGGGGCAGAGTTTGTGCAGTGTGCAGATCAGGCTACTGGAAGCAGAGATTATGATATATTACTTGGAGCAGACGTGAGTATTCATCAGTAGATTAAATCACTGGGAGATGTTCTTTCAGAAAGGAAACCACTGTGTGGTGCCAAGTATTCTGCAATAGACTATTTGAAATAGTCTCAAACTAGGAAGTCAAATTTGGTTTTAATCCCTGTTCCAGTTTGGTGATAGATTAAATAGGGTAGTGTCTACTCCTCTCAAAATATGTTGGCTAAATATTTTCTAAAATGTTTTAAGTATTTTTAAATGTTTTAAATATTGTATCAAATATTTTTAAAATATCGTCTTACTGTTTGTGAAGCAGCTGGGCAGTGATGCCTGCAAGAGAAAAGCATGAGAGAAAACACATAATAATAATAATACAAGCTTTAAAGTGTGTGGTAAATTAGATATAAAGTCATTAATTGAATGCTTGGTAGAAAATACAATATTGAAATAAGAGATTTGTCTCTGTTCTGTGCCCCAAAAAGACAGAAATAAGTAGAAAAATGGTATATGAAACTTAATTATTAAAATTAATGGTTTCCATTAATACCAATATTTTCAAACTTTTTTACATACCTGATTTTTAAAGTTCTAAGAAACTTTTTGTATCTGTGAAAGAATTTTTATATGTCTGTTTATACTGTAGTGTTATCATAGTAGATGAGGTGGGAAAAGCACTTGTAAATGAGTTAGTCTTTTGTAGGATGAACTGAAACCAGGACACTGAATATTCTGAACAGGCAGTTCAGAGAGTCTTTATAAATACAGAAAAGGATTTAATTTCTCTTTAATATGAGGTGTTTCTCTCTGACTTCACCTTCAGATTACTGAAATTGTTGAGTTGACACATATTTGAAAATACCTATCCACCAAATATCTTTCTTATTCTTTAATATAATTTCTGGCTCAGTTTTTATCCCCAGTTATGCAATAGACAACGTATCTGTACAGTGTTAACAGATACACAAAACAATTACCTTTATGTTATGGTTTTATATATCATTTCTTCATTTATTTCACTTATAATCCCAACCACAGGTGATTCTATTGAGATTTAAAGAAATTATTCACTTTAGTTTCTTTTAACTTGTCTTCTTATTGTTGAATCTTTAGTCTACACATGTTCAGCTTTTCCTGCAAAGTATGAGAGTCTCATCCCTCCAAGGAGCACAGTTCCATGAGGAATTCAGTCTTTGTCTGCTGTGATTGTGTCGTGTGTATTCCAGCCAGAACAGGGTTAATTTTTGCAGTTGGCAGGAGGGGCATGGCCAGGACCCTGTGATTATTCTATTCCACCTCACTCATGTGCAGGGGGTGGCAGGAAAGGGGCAGTCGGGTAGCACAGTGCAGGAAGTGTTGGTTTGGTGTGCTGAATACTCCCATGTTACTCGTTTCCTTTCTTGTACACTCTGGTGTTGGCATTGGTAATGGTATCGGGGAATACCATTTCCAACCCATGACAGGTGGTTAACGTGGTTCATTGTGGATGAGAGTCATGACACTGATCTGTCATATGTTAGGTGTTGCAAGGGCCAGGTGCATATACCTTATCATAGATCGAGTCCTTTCGCAAACCTAGCATCCATTCCGTGCCCTGCTTCTGTGGCACTTGATGTCTGATGGGTTGTAGGCTAGCACCACTCTTGTAACAAACACAGTAAATATTTTGTGATTGTATTGTACAGACATAACATTTTCCTAATTTCTGTCTTTAGAAGAAACAAAATAATCCAATATCCCAAGTAACAACTAAGTACATAATTTACACAATTTCCCCCTTAACAGTTTCAAGTGCTCAGTTAGCAAAACTTGATCCCTTAAGGGAGGCTTTGAATATTTAGCTTTTTTTAAACTGGAGTATAGGTGGCCGTTGTTGACAATACTCTTAACATTTTCCTTTCTTTGTCCTAAGGAAAACAGAGGCATTTTTAAAAGCTGATGTCTTGTTGCAGGGTTCATCCAAAGAGGTCAGCTATGACTTGTTTTTAAGATTCAGAAAAATTTCAAGTAAGCTGCCGTTTGAACAGTTATGCAGCCATATTTTTTCAGACATATTTACATGTCTGAGAAAATAACTGTGAAAACAATTTTTTTTTCCACTTTTACATATAGTTTGTCTCTTTGCCTCAAAGACTTGTGATCTTGAGGAAGTCATTCTCCTCACCCTTATTATTGCACTCTGGCACATTCTTTGCACATACATGAATGCTGCAACTTTGCACTTAGTAGTGGCATTAAAATGAGTGAATAAATGTCAGAACTGAACAGTCTTGACTGTCAAATATAAACTTCTCTAGCATTCATGGCTAAAGCTCTAATCATTGGTGCCAAACAATGAAATAATTTGCTTTCCCTGAGTGTTTTTACTGGCCAGAATGCATAGAGGAGTAGTGTGTTCAGTCATAATCATGCTCCAGAAAGGTTGGAAATGTTCCCTTTGAGCTGCCAATCATTAGGCCAGCCAAAGTGAAGACAAGCACATTGACAAGTGAGAATGGCAATAATTTATTTTCTATTGGTGGGTGGTGACAAATCATTTTTTGAAGCTTCATACTTTGAGAGAGACTACATGAAGAAAGACAGAGATGGCCCTAGATGAGGCTCTTCACACCTCATTTAGCCCAAATGTAGCCACTTGGGTGGTGAATCAGTTCAAAGTATCAGCCCAGGCATTTCCTCACAAAATTTGTGTGCTGTCAAAACGTAGGATTGAAACAAAAGAAAGATTAAAATGCAGCCATGTGAGAAATTCAGGAATATCATTTCCATCATGTAACTCTAGGTACAAAAAAGAGATTAGAAGAAGAAATAAGTGAAATATTAAGGGTGCTTTCAGTAGGGGTAGGTTTTTACAGATGTTAATTAATAAAAGTAGCATGAGGATTTATCAAAGCTTGGGCACACCCCCTTCAACTTTCAGCTGACAGGTCAAATTAATTCATGTGCTTCCTACTAGTGCATAACACACTACATATCTTATTTAAATTTACTTTTGCCAAGGCCCACTGATGTGCTTAGCGTCTGACATTCCATGCTATTTCAGAATACAGATGGATATTTTATTTTAAAGGATATAACAGTCCTGCCCTGTTAATTTTATCAACTATGTATTTTTTTTATTTCTGTAGAAAAAAAAATTGAAATACTGTTGAGGTCTGACTCTTAGGGATTCTGTATACATTTTAGTCTACTTTTTTTTTCAATATGATTTTTATTCCTAAGAAATTCTGCTGTCTGTATTTAAAGTCAAATATTCTCTTAAGCAGAGATTCTTGAATCCTCTGAATTGAAGCTAGACATTGCTTCAGATGTTGTGCGGGTTTGCACTTTCTTTTCATATTGTCCATTGCCCTGGAGGGAGAAACAAGAGAAGAAACAGAGGGGCAAAGTTCTTTTTATCTCCAGGAAAGTTGTAAAGTAGGTATCTCTCCTGTCTGGCTTGTGCTGGAACAAAACCTTCCATGGTAGCCCCCTCCTTTGCCTAAACATGCAAAAAATAATTTGTACTTAAACAAGCAAGGATTTTATATGGCAAGATATGTAAATGAAAAAATTAAGCTTTTCCTGTGTCACACTTCCAAAAAATTGTTCTGCTTAATCTACTAAGATAATTTTTCTGTTGTTTACTCAGAACAAATCAAAGGCTCTCATATCTTGTATTATGGTTTAAGTAATCTCAAATATAATAAGCAAATACATCCTTGATAATGTAAGTACATACAAATGGTATTTATTTCTCTTCTAATCATTTTAAATTACAACTTACTTGAGAAAATGCAAATCAAAGGTGCAGAACTGGAGTTATTTTGCCTTTTAGATAATCTAGACTTCCCTGCTTGTGTATTATGTCAGGATATTTGTGTACAAAAAAAGTTAAGTGTGATGATGGTTTATTATCATATTGTGCAAGACAGAGGCAAGTATATAACATTTAATGTGCCCGGGAATCTGGGAGCATTAATGTGTGGGGAGTGGGGAGCATTAATGATGTCAGTAAATTTTCTGTACTGTTCAGCTTGCTTTAAAAGGGCATCTGCCTCCCCTGTTCTCCTTTCAGGTAACTGTGTCACACAGTGATCCTTAGAGGCACACTAAAAATACAATGGTTGAAAGGTAAGAACATAACATTACCTTTCAATATACAGATAGATTAGGACATAAAGTGTATGTAGTTTGTTTATACTAGTTTATAGTTTTTGTAGGTTTCCTGGTTTTGTTTCAGATTTTTAGTGCAGCTAATGCAAAACTAGTATGAAAACAGTGTACCCTGTATGCAGCTCTGTACTTCTTGGATGTCACATTAATATTGGAGATATAGCAGTCAGTTTTTCTAAATAATTCATAATACCAGGCACTTGAAAAATTTGCTTTTATTTGGTATTGTTTTGTCCACTAAAGTAACATGACAGGGTAACAGTCTTGCATAAAACCCAAGATCATCTCTTTTTCACCACCTATCAGCCAGTTTGTGCTTAACTAAGCATTTATTTATTAGTTCTTAATGGTAAGGTCCACAAGATCACTACACCAGAGAGAAAAATCTGTAAGACAGACTTTCTAATTAATCTTTGGGAGGATCCAAGGAGGTCTTGGTATTTCTGTAAACATTAGAATTTATGTAGGCTTATTACAAGTGCTGATTGCTAAAACTGCAGCTCAGTTTTGTTTTTTCAGATCTGTAGCTCTTTTTGTACTAAACTGCACCATTCTTATCCTTCTGTTTGTAAACATACAGAGAAAAATATGTGTATAGTGGGAGACAGGTCTGTTGCCTTTTGTCCCTTGAGAATTTGGAAAAAAGACGGAAGAGAAACAGAGGGGAAAAGAAAAAAGAGGAATGTCAAGGGCAACATTTGGATGGCTGGGGCTTTGAGCAACCTAGTCTTGTGGAATGTGTCTCTGCCCATGATGGGAGATAGAATGAGATGATCTGTAAGATCCCTTCTGACCCACAACATTCTGTGAGTCTGTGAATTTCACATATGGATCAGTTGAGGAGGAGGAAATAACAAATAGACATCCCATATGAAACCAACAATCACATAGTTGGCAGACAATGTAAAGTGAAAATCCTACAAAATAGTTTAAGTAATTTACTCTGTATGCTACCCTGTTTTGTCTTAAAAGTCAGAATCTGCTAGCAGTGCCCAGACATGATAGGTGATGCCTCTTTATTTGCTCAGGCTGGACAGAAAGCACTCTAGAGCCAGGAAAGCTGGACAAAACTTCTGACATATCACAATATCCATGTGCTGAGATTCCTTATAAAATATCCTTCCTTTGAAACTGAGTTCTGGAAATTAATCTCTGTCTCACCAGCTTCACCCCCTGCTGAAGTACTGCTCACTTTCAGAGGAGCTCACCTGGCACTGTGACCAGGAGGGATGGGGAAGCCAGAGGAAACATCTCTTCAGTGATCCCTTTAAAAACAGAGTAAAATTGCCCAAAGTGATCTTTATGAAAGTAATGCCTCTTTATTTCTAATGAAACCATTTGCAGCAAAGAGAACAAATAGAGCACAAGGAAAAAACTGAGCTGAAGGATTATTTTGTTCCTTTGCTTCTTCAGTGAAAACCAGAATGCACAGTTTAGAAGATTTTGAATTCTGGGCCACTGTAATCTCTCTGTTTCTTGTTTTTGCAGTGTGTTAAATAGACATATATTTCTCTATGTGTCTGTTTTGAGAAGAAGTTATTAAAAATCAGGCGTATGGGTTTGTTGTGCCACTGGAAATCTCCATCCAGAAAACTGAAGAACTGCACTGTCAGTTCTCTTATAAAGAGGCAGTTTTAAGCCCTTTGACTGGATCCTGTTCTTCTGAGCTCCTCAAAGACAGAAAGGCTTATGTTTTCTCTTCCCATTTTCATATATCAGTGTAGCTTTGCCCTTACCTTCTTCCTTTTCCATGTGAGCATGTTACTCTTCTGTTAGCATCTTATCTACACGCTTTACTCCTATACCCGTGGAGCTCTCTAAGGTTTAACCTCTTTTCAATAGGTTCTTTTTGTAAAAGGATATCCTTACCTCTCCTGCAGGTGGTGTTCCCACAGCGAGTTTTCCCTTGTTTCATCAGACCATGGGAGGGAGCCTCTGTACCCTAGAGTGTCACCAAATGCCAGTGGGAGCTTCCACACTGGATTTCTGCATCCTTAAACAAAGATACAGATTGAATTGCTCATGTTCACTGAAAATATGTGGAGAAAAAGCCAAACTTTGCCATGTCTCCCTTTTTTACTCATAGAAAGCTGTAACACAGCTTCATATTACTAGTTTGCTAGAACTATATCTACAATTTGAAAAAAGTTTATTTAACAAATATAGTTAGCAAATGATATGCAGTTCAACAAAGGCTGCAAATAGGTAGGGATAGATACCTTTATTTATGCTGGGTTTGAGGGTTGTCAAACAATGGAGCAGTTGCCCAAAGATGCTGTGCACTTCCTGTGCTTAGAGGAATTCAGGACTTCTCTGGATGTGGACCTGAGCAAACCAATATAGTTACACCTGATTTTAGTGCAGGGCTAGATGACTCCTATACGTCCGTTCCAGCTTTGATGGTGAATAGCACTTAGTGAGTTCCGACTCTCATGGAGAATGTCTGCATGCGTTTACAGCTTTAACCTATGGAACCTGCTGAAGACCTTGTGAAAGTCCATTGGTTGAGTCCTCAAAATGACTATAAAGAGCTTTAACAGACAGGTAATCTCACATCAGAGTGACATCCTTGGAAGAATAAAGGGAGCAGTTCTACTAGTTAGATTGAGAAAGAGCAATGCTGTTGATAAACCTGGGAAACACTAAAGCTATTTGAGATCAGAAGATAGATAGTGATGTAAATCCTCAAGGACTTGAGACTGTGTAGTCTGAAGGGAGGGCACTTTGTGGGAGTCAGTACATGAATCTTGAAGGACCATCCCAATGCACTGGACAAAGCCCCAGTAGTGTGGTGCCTTGGCTGGCAAAGAGGCACTCGTGTCTGAAATGGATAAAATATAGTAACTAAGAACACACATGGGTGGATGCTTGTGCTTCAGCCTGGCTTTGACTAATAGGAACACAGGCCTTGTCCCCTTCTAATAGCATCAGTTAAATCAGATATAAGGAAATGTTAAACCTATCAGCCGCTTGCATCAATTGTTAAATGGGAAAGTCACTATTTCCAGAAAAAAAACAAATTACAATAATATTTGACACATGAAATTTTATGAAGATTGACTATTTTATGGCCAAGTTTGGGCCAAAGATGGATACAACACAGTAATATTCATTTTGAATTAAAAGGCAACCACTGTGCCCCCGTCTTTAAGCTTTAATTCTTACCTAAACTTCAATTAGATTTTTCACCAGAACTTTTCTTCTCTGATTTAAAGTTCAGTGTAGATATGTTATAGAAACTTCATTTAAATAGATATTTAATTAGAAATGTTTTATGATTTTAATGAGCCTTAAAAGTCTTTTGATGAGCAGTCAGTGTAATTATGGTATTTAAAATTATTGGATAAATGCATACTTTATAATCTACCTTCCTTGCAACTATGTTTTCATTCTGGGTATTTTTAACATGAAGAATTGTTTCATTTTGTGTCAGTTTATCCTCCTCTTCCTTCCACAAAATGTTTTATCTCTGAAATAAAATTAAATATGCATGATACTACTTGTATTGGATAATATTATAATAGCACAGTTAAAAATCAATCTGAGATATGAAAATTATCTTGATTTTGTTAGAGAAATGACAAAATTGATAATTTGTTATGCACAAGTAAATTACAGACTAGCTCTGTCCTATTCGTGTTTCTCTTTTGTGCTTGAGGAAATTACCTGCAAAATTGCTGCAGAAGACATGTTGTGCTAGGTATTGTGCTGTCGGCAATCTGCTTCACTACCACAATATAAAGAAAGAGAGAGGCTCAGCAAATTTAGAAAAATAAGGAGGCCGTAGAACTAGCAGTTAAAAGGGGAAAAATGGGCTTTTTAATGCATCCTGTGCTTTATCACAGAACCTGCATGAAGACCATTAACTGTCACATGCTGAGCCTTACAATTCATTGTTCAGAAGCAGTACACATTAACTCCTAATAAATTGTTGTTACTTTGCTTTTTTTCTTTGTGTGTGTGTTTGGATATGGTTTTTATTAATGAAAACTGAGCTCGTAGTAAGTTGAGTCTTTAATACAGAACAGATAAGCTAATATTAGCGCAATGAGCCTAAAGAAAGTAGAAAACAGTAATATTGTTTCTCAGAACCACGAATCAGTCAAATGGCTTCTCCTTACTGAAAGAGTACTTCAAGTAAAAAGTACTTGACTATACCATAAGGTGTCAACAATTCCCGTGCACTGACTTGATCTCCTTTGGCATGTAGATAGCTGGCCATGAGGAAGTCATTCCTGATCAGCAAAGTGTTTTAGTGTCTTACCCAGGAAAGCATATAAAAGAAGGGTTGCCGCTTTCACCAGCAGTCAGTGCAAACCCTGGTTTGTGTCAGCAATGCTAGGTTCAGGAATTCTCCTCTTCCTTTTGCAAAAGAACATGAAAATTTATTCTGTTCTGTTAAATTACTCCTGTTCCATTCACTGTCCACCTTTTAAAGTGCAAGGAGAAATGTCACTTGCACTCATGCTTTGCAAGCAGATACTTGTACAATAGCATATGTGTACTGTCATCTTCATATCTTATATGTGTACTGTCATATGGAAAGGCTTAAGATATTTTAATTTCTGTCACAGAATAAGTCTATTGGGCTTTTCTTCTAAGTATTTAAACTTTTTATTTTGAACGTTATTAATTACAAAGTCAAATAGTCTTGTTCTCAGATTCCTACACAACTTTCCAGAAGGTGCCCATTCTATTATGCTATGCACTGCTGTGTAGTCTAGTAGTACCAAATGGAGTTCTAGACGTGTTACTAGAACTTTTTCTGGTGGTTTGTTTCTTGGATTTATTTTTTTACATTGAAGCATACTTAGAAATTTTAATACAATTTTGCCATGAGCCTTTTAAATTGTGGTTCTCTCTGACTTCTGTAAAAAATTACTATGAGTTAATCATTTCAGTAGTTGGTATGTCTGTCTAGCAAGCACTGATTTTTACATGATTAACAGCTTTATGATCTGCAATACCATTTACAGGTACTGAGAATATTAATCCAGACACAATTTTCTTCTGGCATAAACAAATAATCTGTGCTGATTAATATAATTGGTTTTGTCTCACCCAGCTTTCTATGCACATAGGTTTTGTTCCTTTTATCTTCATGTCATTTTGGTGGCGGGGTGGGATTTCAGCTAGTTCATGAAGTCGTAAAATGCTTTTAGTCTTAAAAATATTTTCATCTTCGAAATAATTGTATAATTTACTTTTTTGATTTACTTATATTACCATCCATGTAGTATATTCCTCCAAGATAAATACTCTTCTCACTCTCTCTTCTAAGATTTACCTCTTTGTGATTTATATGGTTATTAACCCTTTACTTTATCTTTGGATATTATTTAATCCAATGTTCTAGTATTAAAATATTTAACTTATTTAGCCTAGTAATAGCCCAGTCTTGGATATCTTGAATAGATGCCAGCAGGAATTCCCCTTATCTTTCCTTGGTGATGCTGTAATATGCAAGGTGTAGTTGCACCTTGTTTCTCTGCAAGTGTGAATACTCCTAGTTTACAAATTTTCAAGATAGATCTGCATGCAAAAATGGAAGCTTTGCCAAAAAGAAAGGAACTGCCATTTCCTTTTTCATGTTTTTTGATGTCAGTGATGTTATCTCTTCCATTTTGGCTTGTCACAGCTGATAGTCAAATTCACAGAATTTACGGCAAGGGTGGTAGATGTGAGGAGGAGAGGAGGTTATTTTTGATTGGCACAAAACTTACACCATGTATCCATGTACATGTATATGTAAACATTTCCTCTTCTGTTTTGGCATTATGTCAGTTTTATTAAACTATTTAAAGGCATTGTATTTTTTTCCACATATACTTGCCCAGTGTTAAGTTAATCTTTTCTGTGGTACCCACATCTCCTGATCTGCTAATGACTTTTCTATGTGCATTTTAGGGTGTGCAGCTTTACAGTTAAAAGAAATTTCAAGACAGAGAATGAAATTCTATACAAATACCCTTTCTTCTTTTTACACATCTCTTATAAGAAAAAGGTCAGAGTCTTTTTGATGGAGAATATGCTTGTCTGTTTTCTGCAGCTCTGCAGTTGGGTTTTAAACACCCGTGTGCCCACATCTGAGAAAGAGAATAGGGGTGTTAAAAATTAGTTGGGAGGGATTATTTAAGCTAGAAAATGTGCCTTTTATTTAACCACAGTTTGTATAAGTTTAGGATAAAAATGAGCCAGACCCGTCATCTTTTTGTGCTTAACTTGTGTGACATCTCACTCTTAGGGGAAAGGGAACATGCAAGATTTGTAGATTCTTGTGGTCAAAAGAAATTACAAAAGCCAGAGGGTCCACAAAAACTCACCAAATTTTTTAAGTAAATTACACACTTATCATGGAAAATGGGGGGAAATCAATCAATCAATCAGTCAATCAGTCAATCAGTTCCAGTGTCAGTCTAGCCAATGGAAAGGCCAGGGACATGGGGCATGCACCCAGGCCCGGTGGGGGTAAATTCTCACAGATAGCTTTTGCCCACCCTGAGGACAGCTACCTCACTTTATAAGCAAACTAGTTATCAGGCATAGTCCATTCTTTCAGATCTTTCTGGAAATGGGTTGGAGGGCCTTGGGACTCTTGGGTGGCCTTGTTTCCTTCCTGCAGTCCATGCCCACTTCTTGGCCTCATTCTTGCAGTTGTGCTTTGTTCTTTTAGCTCTTCAGGAACTAGAACAAGGATGTGTGCCTTGGGTAAGTGCTGCCCTACCTTTGCACAGCCCCCATCTGCAGCCACATCTTGTTCTTTCTCGCGGTGGTACCATAGCCATCTGGCTGTTGGTGCTGGCGCCCCTTATCTTCTGGCAACCTTATCTACAACCTGTCAAAAGTTCTTATGCTCATAAGAATGGTACTATAGCCATTGAAAGCACATCATCTCTTCCTCTGAAGTGACTCAGTCACTAAAAAATATTTTAAGTAGACAAAAAATAATACTTTTACACAGTGTCCACTTCTATCTTCATTGTTTCAGCCACATCTGTGACTGTTTCAGATACTTAGGAATCAGAAAATCTGCTTCTTAGGATGAAATAGATGTTCCAGGTGCCAGCTGCAGCAGACACAGTAGGTTTTATGGTCCTAAGGCTCTTTGTAATTTCCGGATCTGTCAAGCTTGTTAAAAATACTGAATAATTAAAACAATTCTGATACATTTTCAACAGTTTAGTCTTTTAATATTTTATCCTAGAATAAAGTGCACATGGTGCTCCAGACTGCTGTTTACTTTGAGCAGAAATGTAGAGAAAATTAGAATTTCAAAAAAGAGAGAAACATTAACTGTGGCTTCATGGTCTCATTTATTGTAATATCCCTAATTTCTTTATTTCTTTGACTGTTCTTTATGCAGGAATTATTCTTTTTCTGAAAGCACAGAGCTTTGTGCTGTTTTCTGATCTTTAGAAATACAAAGTGCATTACCAGGAGTTCAAATATGGCAATGAATTATTGTGGGTTTTATCTCTTTGATATTTCAGACCTATCTTAGTCAGTGTCAATCTAATGCTGTTGCTTCATGCCATGTTCTCCTCAAATACGTAAGCAGCTGCAAAGAAGCTAACATTCCTGTTCAAAATGATGGAAATGGCATTAAATAATACTAATTTTCCAGATAGTGTAGGCTCCACCTGTCTGCTTTTTTTTTTTTTTATGTTACAAAATTTCCAATTAGTATCTGGATTGTCAACAAAACCTCTAACCTGGACTTCTGAAGAGTAGACTCGACATTGTTCTCCATCATTTGTCATCAGTCCTGGTTAACTGGGGATGTCCCNTTTTCTGATCTTTAGAAATACAAAGTGCATTACCAGGAGTTCAAATATGGCAATGAATTATTGTGGGTTTTATCTCTTTGATATTTCAGACCTATCTTAGTCAGTGTCAATCTAATGCTGTTGCTTCATGCCATGTTCTCCTCAAATACGTAAGCAGCTGCAAAGAAGCTAACATTCCTGTTCAAAATGATGGAAATGGCATTAAATAATACTAATTTTCCAGATAGTGTAGGCTCCACCTGTCTGCTTTTTTTTTTTTTTATGTTACAAAATTTCCAATTAGTATCTGGATTGTCAACAAAACCTCTAACCTGGACTTCTGAAGAGTAGACTCGACATTGTTCTCCATCATTTGTCATCAGTCCTGGTTAACTGGGGATGTCCCAGATGACTGGAGGTTGGCCAGTGGGGTGCCCATCTGTAAGAAGGGTCAGAAGGAGGACCTGGGATCTGCAGCCCTGTCAGCCTGACCTCAGTGTCCAGCAAGGTTATGGAGCAGATAATTTTGCTACCATGCCACATCTACAGGACAACCATGGAATCAGGCCCAACCAGCACACGTTCAGAAAAGGCAGGTCCTGGCTTGACCAACTTGATCTCCTTCTATGACCAGGTGACCTGCCTAGTAGATAAAGAAAAGGCTGTGGATGTTAGTGTCCCTGGACTTCAGAAAAGCCTTTGAAACTGTCTCACACAGCATTCTCCTGGAGAAGCTGGCAGCCCATGACTTGGGAAAATGCACTCTTCATTAAGTTAGTGAAGAACTGGCTGGATGGCTGGGCCCAGAGTGTGGTGGTGAGTGGTGCCACATCCAGTTGCTGGGCGGTCACTGCTGGGATTCCCCAAGGCTCTGGACTGGGTCCAGTCCTGCTTAATGCCTTTATTGGTGGTGTGGATGAGGGGATTGAGTGTACCCTCAGTAAGTTTGCAGACAACACTAAATTGGGCAGGAGTGTTGATCTGCTGGAGCGTAGGCAGGCTCTGCAGAGTGATCTGGACAGGCCGGGTCAATGGGCCGAGGCCGGTGGTGTGAGGTTCAATAAGAGCAAGGCTGGTTCCCGCACTTGGATCACGCCAACCCCATGCAGGACTACAGGCTGGGGGAAGAGTGGCTGGAAAGTGGCCCAGGAGAAAAGGACCTGAGGGTGCTGACTGACAGCTGCTGAACATGAGCCAGTGTGAGCCCAGGTGGCCAAGAAGGCCAATGGCATCCTGGTCTTTATCCAAGAAATAGTGTGGCCAGCAGGACCAGGGCAGGGATGGTCCTCCTGTGTGTCCAAAGAGGGCAGTGGAGCTAGTGAAGGGTCTAGGAAGCAGGATATATGAGGAGGGCCACAGGTTGGATGAGGGATCTGAGGTTGTTTAGCCAGGAGAAAAGAAGCCTTGCTGGAATCCTTACCACTCTCTGCAACTGCCTGAAAGGAGGGTGTAGTGAGATGGGGTTGGTCTCTTCTTCTCTCCAGTCAGCTAACAGCAGCACAAGAGGAAATGGCCTCAAACTGCACCATGGGAGGTTCAGTTTGGACATCAGGAAGAATTTCTTCACCGAAAAGGTTGTTAAACACTGGAATGGACTGCACAGGGAAGTGGAGTCACCACCCCAGGTGGTCAAGAAAGGACTGAACGTGGCACTTAGTGCTATGATTTAGCTGGCATGGTGGTGTTCATTCAAAGGTTTGACTTGATGATCCTGGAGGTCTTTTCCAGCCTTAATGTTTCTATGATTCTGTGATTTTGATGTACTTGACAGATAAATGATATTCCTGTCATGAGAAGATTTCTGAGATTTAGAAACATGTTCCCAACCTTTTCCAAGATGAAATCCAAACCTTTTAAAGTTCATCCCGACAAAGTCAGGAGCCTGGCAGGTGGGGACTTCACCAGTACATAAGAGACCCTTTCTCTGTCACTCTCATGTCTCCCATGAGTCATTCAAATTAGAAAGATAAAACCATCCCACAGTCATACTTTCCTTCTCCTGTGTTAAGGAATTAGTCAAATCCTCACTGAATCAATTTATTGCAGCATGACAGCGTGCTGTACACTGTCCCTTGTTCTCCCTACATCTCCCCACAGTGGTGCAGCTGGCAAAGGCCAACCTGTTAAACTTTCTGAAGGTATTTCCTTGATTTTTAGCTATGAAACTTTAGCAAGTTTTCCTCTTGAAAATTAAGTTTAAGAAGGTATATATCTGTAAAAAAATGTTTACCAAATTGGTTTCTATCAGTAAAAGTTGTGAACACGTGTTTTCATGAATTTCCTGGTTGCAGGTACACCACCGGGTTTTGGCTATCACAGCAGTGACTGATTAATAAAAAAATAATGTAATAGGGACAATTCCTTTTGTAGTTACATTAAGTAAAAGAAAAGTCCTCAATCCCTGCTTGCATTAGTAAAGCAAATATTACAACTTAAATTACTCTACTGAGTTAATTTGAAAATCAGAACCTTATGATTTTTAAAATAAGATTTAAAATAATATTTTATGATTTTTAAAACAAAACTGTATTATTTAACTTTCTAAAGAATGAAGGAGTGGAAGAAAAAATTACAGTAAATATGATATATATTAAAATATTTCATTATGTCGTGTTTCTGTTTAATCATTCCCCTATTTAGAAACTACTCTAAATAAAGTATTTTGAAATACAGTAAAAACTATTTACAGTTAAAAGATTTCCATGTGTATGCATTTTGTGTAAATTAATCAGCATGATTTTAAAATTTATTTAATACACAGCATCATGAAGTTAACTTTTTATAGATGCTTTCCTCAAGTTCACTTTTCCATTCCAGAGCTCAGCATGCTGTTCTGTAGAATCACCAGTCTTTGTGGTGGGTTAAAACCAGATGAAATTCACCTTTGTTTATTAATCTTTTTTCTTCCAGTTAATAACAGTTTGAAGAGTGGCTTTGGGCTAAGCAGAGAAAGTAAATGTCTTTGCCAATTCATTCAGGAGTGCTATTTCTTCTAGCACTCTCCCTTTCCCTGAGTTGCAAGGTGTCAGTGTGCATGACGGATTTCCAAAACCGTCAGCCATCATTTGCCTCACCTTTCTCTTCTTAGCTTTTGTGGCTTTCTCATTTCTGGATTTAAATATTGATTACACTGACGTAGGCAATATTACCTTTCTTGGAATGAACTGGGGGAAATTACTAATTTTTCAGTTCCAAACAGAAACAAACTCACTCATTCTGTAATGGGTTGCAGTACAGCAGTGAAAGACTTGAATGACCCATAGTGAAACCTACTGTGGACAGAGACCCTGTTTAGCTGTCTCCATCTCCTCTCTATTTTTTTGGTATGGTAGTCTGAAATGGATTTGTTGGGCTATGTAAATTTTTATCTACAGATTATTTTATTCTTCTTTGAGATGGTATCTCTGCTTCAATCAGTTGTTGTATTTTCAGTCTGTCACTGGGAATCTTCAGGAAGAGTGAGATGGGGTTATACAAACAGGTACCAATTTTTGAAAATAAAGTAAGAAGCACCTGCTAGATTTCTGGGCTTGTTGAAATCAATTTTTTTTGGTCCTTACAGAAAACAGGAGTATTCTGGCTGCAGGCCAAACAGCAATGGTTTTACTTTATAATGGGCATGAAAGGACAAGATTTTTTAACAGCTTTTAGCATGCTTAAATTTGAGTAAAACCATTTGTTACCAACACAAGTCAGCTTCCTAAGTGTTCTGCTTACATAGCACATTTTTTTCTGAAAGTTATGAACTGACTGAAATCCTTCTAAAGAAAAGAAATCAATATTTGTAACAATTTCAATGCATTAAGAAGGGCATTATACTACAGCCATAATAATCTTATGTTTTTAAAATATTAATCTTTTTATGCTATCATGGTAGCCCCTCCTTAGAAAATGGAGAAAGTTTCTTGTTGACAAAATATGAATTTTTTATACTCCTAAGCCTCAATGCTGTCAAATTATCGAATATAGTTTCTCAGCAGATATATCTTGTATTTGTATTTACAGAACATACATATGCCACAGTAATCATATTTGAAAGTTTAATCCTTTAAAATATTTACATTGGGTTTTCAACATTAATAATGGAAAACCTTTGCAAGTTGAAATAAAAAGGGGAGGGGTAAAGAGAGGGAACAAGTAGTTTATGATGTGAAGAACAGGGTATTTTTAGTAGATGAACTTCTATCATGTAATCGTAGGCAGGTAAGTCATATGCATTTGGTGAATGAAAAATATCATTGGCACTGTGATCATAAGATACTTCCTTCCTTGATATTCTTGAAAAATTATATTAATGCTCAAAAGAATTAAATTCAATTCATGATTACCAAGTTATTTTAAATTACTGAAAAGACATAATCACTTGAATAGTTGCCTCCAAGCACTTAGCTTAGACACAGTGTTAGTGACCCTGTTCTTCCATAAAATCGGCCCTCTTGAATGTGCCTGCATCATTGCTCTGTTACTTGCATGAGTATAGGTATGGATGTGTGTATATATATAGGTATAGATAGGTACGTTCTATGCATATAAATTTGAAATATATGCATTTACACAAGTATACAGTGTTCTTGGTTCAGAAAGCCAGACAAGCAACTTCATGCATGCACGAGATGTTGTGAGGGTAGTCTAAAGAAGAAGTAAAATCATGGGGACTGCCCAGCATGCTTTTTACATGCATACGGAAAAATTTTCTCTGTATCTCTGCAAATATATTTAACTTCTTTACTTTCTACAATTCAGTAGAGAGAAACAGAAGAACAGAAGTATCACCAAAAAAACCCAGTCATATATAGCTATTTATATAAATGGATATATTGATGCTGTTTATAAGCAAGGAGAGCACATGGATACATTGCTAAGGAAACCTGAGCTGGGAACACTTGATCTTTCTGGGTTATTGAATACTCCTCCTTGCACTTTGTTAGCTTGTGGATGTGGAAGCCAAGACTTCCTCTCTTGCTTCTTATTTATGAGGAGAAACAGAAACCCTCCCAGTGCTAGTCATACTCTGATCTCATGATCTAAGGTCTAAGCTGACCAGCAGAAAAGTTCCGTGATTCCTATATTTATCATTGCTGATATGTTTTGCTGTATCTATCTGAAAAAAATACTACTTTTTTTTAAACCTTGATTAGCCACATGCAACACAGAAAGGAACAGCGTACAGAGAAAAATGTTTAAGTGAGTCATGTCAGGTTCACATAATATGTCATCTACATTATTTGATATTCCAGCATATTTTGAAAATATATTTAAGATTTTTAATTATCTGCGTTCACAAGTTATTATTGGCTTGAAAAATTTTGGTGCTACCCTAAAGATTACAAAGGTGATGGCATTTTATTCTAAACATACGCTTTCTTTTAAATATTAATAATGCACTAAAAGTTGGGCTTTCTAGACACTTTTTATTTTTAAAATTAATCTTTTTATGGTTCAATGAACTCTTAAGCAAAATGTAGGTGGTGATATAATGGGTTGGTTCAAATAATTCCAATATCCTTTTGAAATGCTGATTTTATTTAATGTTCCAAGATATAACAGACTGAAATAAAACATATGCCACCTCTGAATTTCAGAATTTTTAATAAGAGCTGTGTTACTAATGATTTGAAACAACAGAAGTATGCAAGTTGGCTGTTCAATTGATGAATCTTGCATTTTGAAAGTAATTCCGGATGGTAACTTTATTCATATTCACATTATTTTAACTGGCTAGTTGGATTTGTATCAATTACTATTGCCAGAACAATTGTGACATAGTTTTGATATGCTAGTAAAAACATCTATTTTGGACAAAATTTTTACTAGTAAACGTTGACTTTATCCACTTAAACACACACAGCTAATTTCTCATCCCATTTAGAACAATAAAGATGTGTTATGGCCTTCTTCCTTATAGTCCAGTTGTCTTTTAAAAAACTATATTGTCCCCAGACTTTAAGCATAAAACTGGAAAAATTTCTCAATTAATAAGGAACCATGTGTTGGTCAAGCTCATTTCACAGATCTTTAATTCATGGATACTGTTAAGTGAATACATAGAAGACATTCTTATCCTCATTGGACCTGCTTAAATGCCTTAAAAATAGACTACTTTTGGATAAAATGAAAGTGTATTAGAATAACTTCTTATAAAGTGAACACTAATGAATGTCCAGACTGGATGATATTGGAGATTTTTACCAATGCTATTGTTTAAGATTCAATGAAATGTGCTGACAAGTATGAAATCACTATCTTAAAAGGAATCTGCTGATTTATTGTTAAACTTCCATTAGCCAAGACTGCTAGATTGCTGTATTATACCTCCAGCAATAACTGCTTTGAATGTGTTTCATTTAGCATTTTCAGTTGTTGTCCTTGTCTTAGTCTAAGACAATTTTATGGTGCGGAGACTGAAATGTTACCTCCCCTCTCCCCGTCTACCAATAAGGAGAGACAAATGCAAAAAGATGTAAGTGAAAAAATAACAATTTACTGAAAGAAAACAGCAACAACAAAGAAAACAATAATAACCACTAGATACACAGGTGCTGAGTCAACTGGTTCCCCCAGGAACAAAGAAAACGAGATGACTGCCACCCAGGCAGCACGTGTGTCCCAGAGGACAAAGACAAGATGGTGAAGAGGCTTTCCTGGCTAAACCTCCCCCATGGAAGAAAAAAAAAAAATCGCGAAGGCAGGGTGTCATGGTGTGATTCTGGTGGCAGATGGGATGTGCTGGCGTTGTCTGGGGCAGTTCCAGGCCTGCGGTGTCAGTTTTCCTGTTCCCTCTGTGTGACAGCAGGGGTGTGTGTCTGGGAGGTCACCCCTACTGCCTGCTGCCTCTTCCTGCCACCTGCTGGACTCCCTTTCAGCTCAGCCAGCCTTGGTTGGTGTCAGTGCCACTGCCTCATGTTGCTGCCCCATTCAGGGAGGGCATGATGGTCCTGCTGGGCACCAAAAACTGCACTTCTGGCCCAGACATTCCTGGCTGCAGTTTCAGATCTGTCACTTTTGAACCACTAATTTGGGAGTGGTCCTGCTGCCTCTTCTCAGCCCAGTTGTCCTGCAGAAATGTCCTGGAGGGCTCAGAAATGTGAAGAGACCCACAGGTCATACAGTGCCAGGGTCTGCTGATTGCTTCACTTTGGTGAGCCAGACCAAAATGGACACCTTTCTGTTCCAACCATGGCATTCATTATCTCTGCCGAAGCCATGCCTATAGCTGATGTGAATGGTATTATAATAAACAGCACTGAAATCTCCAACTCTGTACCCAAGACATTATCCACCCCTTATTCTATACCATGCACGACAGCCAGATGTTCATACCTTTCAACTGTGGACATATAGGCATACAAATAACTATATACAGATACAGGTATATTTAAGTGGTCACTGACTGTTCCCTCAAGATGTTTGTTGACTTAATTTTAGTCCATCACTGGTGTGACTTGAGCAGTCTGTATTCATTGCTGAGGATATTTTATGACATATGGTGGCAGTGTCATTCAACAACCGATATTACATATATAATTCAACATTATAGATGGTTCTCACCAAAATCAGGTCCCCTGTGTGCTATACACAATGTTCCTCATCCCTCTGTATTAGTTACCAAGTGTAACCAGGTCCTTGAGCAAAAACAATCCCACGGATGGGTTTGCCTTTGCTTGAGATGGGAGTAATCCCAACAGTCTTTCCCAACATGCACCATATGCACCATGGGGACTTCATCTGCTATATGCAGGGATTCTGACTGGGAAGGGCTAGCGTGGTTAGTGGAGCCGCTAGTGTTAACTAACCAGTCTTCGGTAAATGCAGATCCCAATGTTTGATGGTCCCACCACCCACTGCCTTCAGTGTGGTTTTTAACAATCCATTTCGCTGTTTGCCTTTCCCAGCAGCTCATGGGTGATAGGCAATATGATACACCCACTGAATACCATGTTCTCTAGTGCAGATGTCCGTGAGGTTCTTGTTGGAAATGAGTCCCATTGTCTTACTCAAATCTTTCTGGGATGCCGTGTTGCCACAGGACAGGCTTGAGGCACAGGGCATGTCTCCAACCATCCAGTGGTTGCTTCTACCCTTGTGAGCATGTAGGGCTTGCCTTGGAGGGTTTGCAGAAGTGTGTTGTAATCCATCTGCCAGGCCTCTCCATATTTAGATTTAGCCCATTGTCCCCCATACCAATGGGCTTTACTTGCTTGGCCTGACTGATCACAGTGCATGTTTCACAATCATGGATTACCTGGGATATGGTGTCATCAGTATGTCGCATCTCTTCCCTCACGGCCTGAGGCATCATGGGCCCAACGAACTAGAAATAACTCTCCCTTGTGTTGCCAAGGTGTTTAATAACTCTCCCTTGTGTTTAATTTTGGCAGTCCAATCCACCTATTTGTTGTTGCAATGCTCCTTATTAGCCCGACTCATAGGCACATAAGCATCCACAATGACAGACTTTCATGGTCAGCTTCTCTACCCTGGCAGCAATGTCTAGCCAGATTTTGGCAGCTCAGATTCTTCAATGCCAATTGGCCTTTTTCCATCTTTCCAGCCACCCCCACAGAGTGTTTGCTACCATCCACAAGTCAGTATAGAGGTATAGTGTTGGCCACTTCTCTCACTCAGCAATATCCAAAGCCAGATGGGTTTTCAGCTCTGCGTCCTGACTTGATCCACCTTGTACTTTGGTAGCTTCTGCGACTTGCTGCATAGGGCTCCATATGGCAGCTTTCCATGTTTGACTTGTCCCTGAGATATGGCAGGAACTGTCAGTGAAGAGAGCGTGTTGCATCTCACTTTCTGGTGGCTGGTTATATGGTGGGGCCTCCTCAGCCCGTGTCACCTGATCCTCTTCCTCTTCAGATGATAGTCCAGAACTCTCACCTTAAGGCAAGTTTGTGATGATTTCCAAGATCCCAGGGTGATTAGGATTTCCCATCTGAACTTGCTGTGTGATCAAAGTGATCCACTTACTCCAGGTAGCATTGTTGGCATGATGTATTGAAAGGACGTTCCTCTTGAACATTCTGCCCAACACTCCCACTGGGCGACTGGATTTGGTCTTATATTTTGTCCTTTAGACAGGGGCGACTGCTATTGGCTTAGGCTTGCCATCTTGCTGAACTGCAGCCTGAGTGACTGTGGTGTCTGCCAATTTGCCCTCCTTCTCCTCTGGCTGTAGGTGCTGCTGTATAGTAACAAGAAGCATGTGGGTAAGCATTAACTAGGGCCCAGCAGAGAGCAGTAAGTTGCCCCTCTCTGAAACTGCCACAGCAATTTTATTTCAAATATTCTGCTACCTTATCAGAGTTCTGTATTTGTTCACTTGAACAATTTGTTGAACACTTCTTCAAAAGTAATCTTCAAAATCCCATTTCCTCCCACATCCCATGCCACTCAGGAACTTCCATCTCTAGGGCATGTGTCCGCACAACCTCCTGTCTCAGTTTTGAAACAAATTTAAGAGGAGACACTCTGCAATGAGGAGTCTCCTCTAAAGGGTTTCAACAATCCTCCTCCACCAAGAGAAAATTCATACTAATAGAGAAAAGTGGAAAAAGAACCAAACAAAACCAACAGTTTGTTAATAACAGAATGCCCACAGGCAAGGAAGAAAAGTAAATAACCCCTAAAAACTGAACTATCAGAACTCACCCCTGCTCCACACAGACACAGGAACAAAGACCCAAAAATGTCCAGAGAATGGGGCAAACGTTTTAAAAATTACTCCTTCCTGACACATGGTGCAAGATGGCACTGGCTTTCATGCTGAGGGAAGTGGATTTTCCATGGAGGAGTTCCAGCAAAAGGCAAAAACCTGGCTCTCTGATGTTGACATCCTCTCCATGGCAGATGAAGCAGCTGGGCTGGAGCCTCTTGCTGTGCTTTCTCTCCCTGGCTCCGCTCCTCGAGGCTGGGGCTGGAGTGAGGTGAGTCCGCTCTCACTGGTCCCGCTCGTCCGGTCTCAGACCAGCAGCTGTTCAGTTCACCTCAAGGTGGCTGAAAGATTGCTGCTGCAGCTTCTCCAAGCCAGAGGAGGGGAAAGCTTTTTGCCTGAGCCAACAGAACTGAGCTAGCCAAGCAAAGCTGAATCACACAGCGCCATGGAATGCCTGGGCAGTGAGGCTTTGAAAATGCCCGCCAAAAGCCCAAAGCTCCCCACTCCCCAACCACACACACCACCAGTCCCAGGCTTTAAAGATACAGCAACCATTTCTGGGCATGAAGCAGAGGATCATGGAATAGACTATAATCATAAATCACTCCAAGACACCTCCCTAGAAATCTCCATCCTGACTCCATGTGTTGTAGATTGTACAGAGGAGATAGAGCAGAACCAGCAAGAAGAATATGGTGTCCTTAGCACCCAGAGGGAATTCAGCATTCTCAAGAAGTGATGTGTCAGACCTGAAGGGGAGGAGGAGGTGAAAGGCTGGGAAAAATCATCTTCTCCTGTTCCCCCAACAGGCTGTGTGCAATTATTAATAAACCCGCAGATGTAGCAGCCCAGATCAGGACAGGCAAACAATGAAGACATAAACCAAATGATCTTCATTGCCTTTGATGTTATCATTCCATAAACTGAAATCACAAACTGTATCAACTGTATCTTGGTTCCTGTCCCTGACCTGAACCATCATGGGCGGATGGTTCCACATATTTGGGCGCATATACAAGGTTAGGTGCCACACTGCCATGACTAGACCAAGCAATGTGGTGACCAGGGATTTCTGTATGCAATACAGGAATTATTTAGTCAAATTTTTTATTTTTTACCTTTCTCTCTTGAGCCCCTTTTACTTGGGTGCCAAATATGTCTTCGTTTAAGGCAATTTTACAGGGCAGAGACTCGGCAATAAGTTACCTCCCCTTAGTTTTCAACCTCTCCCCTCTACCAATAAGGAGAGACAAATGCAAAGACATGTAAGTGAAAAAAACCACTGTTTACTAAAAGAAAACAGCAATAACCAAGAAATACAAAGGCAAACACTTAAACCCTCACCCAGAAATGCAGAGGAGGTCCTTCTAATTGTCCCGGGAACACAGACAGAATGGCATAAATTCCACTACCTGGGCCATGTGGACAAGACAGAGGACAAAGGCAACAGCACATCAAACCAGCATCCGTGGTTCCAAAACTGCCTCCTTCCCCAAGCAACAACGGGAGAGGGGAAAAAACAAAACCTAGAAAACATATTTTTCTCCAAAAGGAGTCAATGCTGCTGAGACGCCGGAAGAAACTTCTCAGCAGATGTAGGGCCAACCCCCTCAGCAGCTGGAATCTTGTGGAGCGGCTCTGACCCTTGGCGACAGGCGGCTGTCCTGAGCAGCAGCGGCGGAAAGTCCGGAGAAACATCTCCCCTGGCTCCAAAAGCGGTGGTTGCTATAGCAACTGTGGCAAGGGTCGCTGTCTGTCTTTTTATCAGTACCTGGGAGGCCGTGGCTAGCAGCCTGTCAGAGCGCCTCACTTTCTGAGCTTCTCAGGAGCCTGGAAAGAACAAAACAAGAGCTCCATGTGTCTGTTCCCTGTTTTTAAAGGGACCCAGCACCCCCTTCCCTTTCCGTGAACCGGGGTAAAACACAGAGGTTCTACTTCCCACTCTGGGTCTTAAAGGGATAGTAAACTACCTTGCATGGATTGATGTAGAGAAGATATGGAATACAGGATTTTGGGTCACCCCTAATGCTAAACTCTGCCTCCTATCTCTGTAACTATGACAGTCCTTCTAAGCAAACAGCTCCTCTAGTTAAAAATATGCAACAAATCAAATTAATTAATCTGTTCAACTGGTGCAGTAGTGTTCCTGAATAACTCTGAGGACCATAAATTCAAATTAAGGTGTGCACAACTTCCTTCTAGGTTTGAAGAGAAGGTACATTACCAAAAGGAAAAGGGGAAACTAGTGACCCTGTTAAACAGCATTCATCAGGGATGAACAGCAAAAGTGGCTGTACTGAAGGTTCATACAGCCAGATTTTACATCATAAACCAGAGAGTGAAGCAGTCAGACATAGCAATTAATTGTACCTAATGTTAATATTCACATAAGGTTAAGTACGATAGCAGTCACATATGAGTGGAGTAATAGGAAGTTAGTTATTGCAAAACGTTGATCATAGGCATTCGGTGCTTCTAATTTTATTCATAGCATGCTTTGGTTGTTCTGATACTCCTTCAGGCAGTAATATGGGTTGTCAGATTCAGTTTTTAAGGTAAAGGTGTGAAGGATATATGCTAATTTATACATGTTCATTGAACATATTTTTTCCTAATAGTTTTTTAACAATGAGATTTTACTACAAAGCACTTGTTCTCCTTCTGGTTTTAGTAAGCTTCTAAATAGATACAAAAAGTGTACACCATGCTCTATTGCCAATAATGACTGTCCTCTTCTTGCAAATAAAAAGAATGCTATATAGTCATCCCACCATTCTGTATTATATTTGATTTATTCACCAATCTAAACTTATATATGGCTTCTGATTTTTGCAGTCTGAATGAGGACCTAATAAGTGTGGGGACAGGATTAAAGTATTGTTCCTGACAGTTTCCTAAAAGCAGTCCTTGTTTTGCTGACTTTTTACATCTCCTACTTTTCAGCATCATCCTATGGCTCATTTATAACCTATTAGATTTAATACTTGAAAATGTGATTTCTGGTTTTAGTATTTATGCTTTACCTTTTGTCTTCGAGCGGTCTGAACTGAGAGCCTACACTTTATTATCTACTTAGAAAAGAATGAGATTAATATTAAAGGGATATCAAACTCTTAAATATCCACAGAACTTGTAAAAGAAGTGAAGCCACAGAACTGAGCATTGTGTTGGCAAAATTAAAGTGATACAAAGTTTACCTGACTGCATATCAGTACTATTGCTGCATTTATTATCCTGATTTTCTTAAACAGTATATTGCATGACTCTTAACATTCTATATTTGATTACTAAAGGAAAAAAAAAATAGTCTTCATAGTTTTTCACTTTTGCAGTTTTAGTGGTATTAGCTTTTAATCCTAAACTAGAAATGAGTATTCACATGGGGAAGGAAGAATCTGATATAATTTATTTCTGGTTAGATCATTGTACTTGATGGTTAAAGAAACAAAGAGCCAGTCAGTTTTCTGGTATTTTGTAAAATAGTACTGTCACTGCCAGAGAATTATGACAACTCACATTAAATATTTGGGTTGGACTTCATGTGGTGACATTTCACTGCAAATTTAGAGAATACTGAGAGCATCTGCTTAACTTCCAAAATGTGTGTTAGCTCTTCCACTTTTTCTCTTCAAGTTTTACAAGGTTTCCACCTCTACCAATGTGTGTGTGACACATAAAATTGAAGAAAAAGTACTGTTGCAGTAAATATAAGCAACATTTTATAGTAGCTTTGACAATTTGCGTCAATTGCCTCATGGCCATGCCAAGTTCTGTGTGGCAAGGTTTTTGGGGGTTGTAGTTTGCATGATTCAGTAATCTCAACTGGTGTAACCACAGCTGGGGAGGGCAATGAATTGATAGTAACAAGTTCTGTATTTTTTTACTTGTTCTAAAGACTAGTTTAAAACACATTAAAAATCAATAAAATGTTATTTTTCTTTCAGGTGGGAGATGAAAGAAGATGCAGATCTTGAAGATGAAGAGAAAGTTATGGTGGAACACTTAAAAAATGTTTATTTGACACAAAGGACTCCTGTCTCAGAGGATAAAGAAGAACAATTACCTTGACAGAATTTGAGTAGCACCTTTTTTGTGGATTCAACAAGATTAACACAATGCCATAACTCCCAGGACTAGAAGGCTGAGAAAAATGTATCTTGAGTAGGAGCTCTAAACTAGAGGGTGTTTCCCTGTTATTGTCTGATCACCCCATCCAGGAAGCAATTGTTCACACTTGCATAAGGTGAGGAACAGTGCAAGAAAATGTCAGCGTCACAAAACAAGGAGGTTGTATCTCAGTACTACAGAGGCATAAATCTGAATGACAAACTAAGAATTGTTTTAAAAATGTAAAACTGACTCTGAAAGTAATGCAACTTTAGACACAGGCTAAGCAAATAGTCCTGGTTTCCATCCACCACTTTGGAGTTGGAGCAAGCCTGCCCCCGGTTAGTGTCACTCAATGACTTTTTCTCTCCTTTGGTGCTTGTTTATTAAATCACCCAAAATACATGAAAAGGGATAGGTCTAGACTGTACACCTACAGTCCTTTTTGAGTTGCTTCAGGATGAGTATGCTTGGCCATTATTCCTAATCAAAAATGCATCAGCTTTTCTGCCCTCACAAATCCTCACTTAACATCCGGTGTATTTTATGGCTTAAAAAACACTTTATAGATAAACTGTAGAAGTTTTGAGAAGCATCTTTTTATTTAAAAAACTTATTTGCAGGCAGTGCTCAGAGGATTATCTTAACAGTGGACTGAGAAAATAATAAATAATTTAATATTTATTTTTTATAAATACAGTGAAATTTCATAGTCAAAGTAATCCTGGTTTGATATTCAAAATTTTCTGAATATTAAATATTTTTCTTACACACTTGTGAAAACTATCAACATGGCATTATTTTTTGTACAGAAGGTATGGTTAGTATTTCTTTAGCTCTACAGAAATAATCCATAATTTTTCTGTTAGTTTCTTTCATTAGAAGTCCAATGGAACTATTTTCTCTGCTTGATGAAGGACGCTGGCAAGATCATGCTAAGGGTGCAATCTGAGCAATTCATGTTCCCAGCACATCTTCACACAGGTGCTATTATGGACATAACTTAGACCACTTGAATAGGAAGAAGGCATGCTTTTTTTCCCTAAAAGCTGCAGCAGCATCATGGGAAACCATATTACTAATGCTGATTTAGGGTCTTATCCTGAAGACCTTAAATGAAATGCAGGTTTTTCTCCTCTTAATTGCTCTTTTATCTTTTCATATAAAGCATCAGACCATTTAAAATGAAAATGTGGACAATTGCATCTTACAAATCTCCAAAGATCTTGTTAAAACACTGCAACACAAATGGGCTGTGAGGCACTGGAGCTTAAAAAATGCTCAAAATATTAATTAAAGAATAAAGTAGACATTTTCCTCTGCTGCCAGTGTAGTAATTTCAGATCATAAAGAAGTGATTAGTGTAAAAACTATTTGTCTTTGCTTTGTGTTTCACCTTTGAATATTAGTGGTGGACTTCACGTTTAAAACATCTCTACAGGGATCTTCCATGATGGCAGGTTTGGTCTTCTGACAAATGAGGCACACATATTCCAAGCCATACAAATAATGTGTTAGTGTACATGGAAGCTGGAGTTTAGAATATTCTCTCCTATTCTATCAAAATCTATTGTACATAATTAACTTTTTGTATAGTTACATAAAGTGCCTATGTGGTGAAACCGATTGAAATACTTCTTGTGAAAATGCTCCCCTTCTGGGAAATACTTACTCTGAAGAGGATAAACTTTGCAAGTGAATAAGATAATTGAGAGTAAAACCCCTCACTTACAGTTAAGTGGGAATATCCATACAGGGAGTTATTCCAGACTGGTTATTATCCTCTAAATTCCCAACACACTGGGTTCTGGAGTAATCTATAAGCAGTTACATTTAGAAAAAAAAAATTCTTTATGTTCCTTCTTCCTTTCTCTCCCTACCATATTAATTCAGCAATAAGCCACAGGGTAGCAGTAGGACAATTTTGTGTTTCCCTTTATGATTATTGAGTCCAACTGTTAACCCAGCATTGCCAAGCCCATCACTAAACCACGTCCCAAAATACCGCAACCACATGTCTTTTAAATCCCTCCATGGATGGTGACTCAACCACTATCCTGGGTGGCCTGTGTTGGGGCTTGGTAAATTTTTTAGTCAAGAAATGTTTCCCAGAATCCAATCTAAAACTACCCTGGCACAACTTAAAGCCATTTCCTTTCATCCTATCACGTGTTACCTGGAAGAAGAGGCTGACCCCCACCTGACTACAACCTCCTTTCACGTAGTTGTACAGAGTGATAAGGTCTCTTTCCGCCCAGCCTCCTTTCTTCCAGGCTAAACACACCCAGATCCCTCAGCTGCTCCTGATCAGATTTCTGCCCCAGACCCTTAACCAGCTCCACTGCCCTTCTCTGGACATGCTTCAGAACCTCAATGTCTTTCTTGTCATGAGGGGCCCAAAACTGAACCCAGAATTTACCAGTGCTGAGTAAAGGGGGACAGTCACTTCACTGGTCCTGTTGGCCACACTATTTCTGATAAAGGCCAAGATACCATTGGCCTTCTTGGCTACCTGGGCACACCCGGGCTCATGTTCAGCTGGCTGTTGACCAGCAACACTCCTGCTCAGTTTGGTGTCATCTGCAAACTGACTGAGGATGCCTTCTAGTCCCTGGTCTAAATAATTGATAAAAGTGTTAAACAGGATTGTCCCCAACACTGAGCCTTGGGGAATCCCACTTATGACTGGCCAATGACTAACATGCCTGGAACATAACAACATAAAAGCTGAACCTTTGCACAGGATTTTATTTGGATGTTTTTCCTATCCAAACCTATACATGCATCTTTTAGGGTATCTGAGTGCAAGTAAATGTGTGTTTCAAATTGATCTTGACCCACAATCCTTACTGAGAAATACCAGGGCTTGCTTTGGCTGGCAATGTAACCATTCCAACTGACCTTTACGGTATAAAAGAGACATCATCTTGGCAATATTACTTAATGCTGAATACACACTTCTACAACATTCATATTTGTTCAATAAAATTACAGTAATAATATGAATTGTACAACTAAGATTGCTAAGTAACATGCCATTGATTTATCGAGACTGCTTGCTTTAAACTTAAATACTTAATTGAAGATTGAAAGAGCTGACCATTTATCCATTACATAGATGTATTCCATAGATACTTGTGTGTAAAATTAGGAACAGTTTTATAATGGTAAGACTGCTGCTTTCTTTGGCTTTTCTTCATAAAACAATAGTTCTATATTATTTTAAAAGTTCTGCTGATTCTAAAATTGACTTAAGAATAAATTAATTTTTAAGAGTGATGCAATGTCCGGGCTCTTTGACACTACTTATTGATCCAGGAATGTCTCATATGTACATTTAGCCTAAATAAATTAAAGCAACAGGAGTCAGATTTGTTTGCCATAGTGTGGGCCCTATGTTTCATGACCACTGCAATCTGATTGTGTTAATTGCTCCTGGAAAGCTGGTCAAAAATAAGAACTTAAGTCTGTTGTGCACAGCAGACCTTTCTGAGTGGGCAAGAGCTGGCCTCACTGGCTCAACTGAATTAACCCAAAAGGAAGTTATTGTATTTATAGAAAATAATTGGATCAGATAGCACAAACTAGGTTAACTATACATTATCATTAATGCTCACACCTAATTATCATTTAACAATTTAATATACTTAGCCCCTTTTACAAAACAGGCTTCAGTGGGAGACTTCATGGCATGGAATATCTCTAATTAGGTTTGTTTAATGTCCCCTTCAGAATGCTCCAAATCTTAACATCTTTCATCTTTTGAAAGGTAATTAATAAAATTAGAAGCAGGGCAAAACTGAAATTGCATTAATAATAATGAAACTCAAAAAGAGAGGAGAAAGAGAGATATTTTAGGAACAGATTAACATGTAGACACAGCCCTGCTTTCTAATGACTGCTGTCCTGACAGACTCCCATAGGTCATGCTTTATTTTAGGAGAGGGAATTCGATGTGCATCTATGCTATTTACTCAGGCAATATGCACGATGGCAAATGGATGTTCTCTAATTCACCTCTACATCATCACAGCAGTGTATGGTAGGCATGAGGCTGGCTTCTTCCAATTAGCTTCTTCTGATAGAAATACTTCATTTCCCTCTCAGCTGGGAGGTCTTCACAAAGTACTAGTGAGTCTTATACAGTAAAACATCAATTATATGCTGATATAATACTATTTTATGGAGCTCCTTAAAAATGTGTGCAATCATTTCTAGTGACAAACACTACTCACTCCCAAGGCAACAGCTGACAGACGGAGGAATTAGATCCATTGCCCAATTAGACATGAAAGGAGAGAGTAACTTGATGGCAACAGGGAGATTTCTAAGTGAGTATATAGATCTTGAGGAGGTTCTTGTTGGAATGAAGCCACTTTTCGGTAGTAATTTTCCATATTGTAAACACTGTTATGAATGGAAGCAGAATCTCTAAAACTATTCTAAGTGTAATGAGTAAAGGTGAGCTTGCTTTATCCTCTACATTTGGACTCCAGCACTTGAAATGCAGACTAAACTAACTGACGTTGCCAGGAAGGCAGTACAGGAAAAGCATGCAAGGCTGGGCTAAAGGCCTTGTAATACCCGTCAGTAAAATGATGAAGGAACCAGATTATTCCTCTTTAGCAGCATCATTTGAGAATAGACTGTTAGCAATTATTGCAGCAAGAGAAACAATGATATGGCGCTAACAGAAAAACACTCTAAAAATTAAGGACTCATGCAAAGAAGCAAAAATAAAGCCAAATACTTTTTTTTTCTCCTGAAAAAAGTGATTCTGTAACAAGTGTCTCAGGAAGAATTGGCAATTACCAAATACTAATGAGTAAAGTGCTCTTCTGAATTAAGACTGCATCTCTAAATTTAATAGCCAACTATCCTTAAGCTGACAAGATGTCACTGAAATCATGGCTGGTACAAATTTCACTACTAGATCAAGACCTTTATACCCATGACAACTTCAGCTGTTAGTAGGTTGCAATCCTGTACAATGTAATATCTCCTACTGAAGGTACAATGTAATATCTCCTACTGAAGGTACAATGTAATATCTCCTACTGAAAAAGTGTGTTTGTGTTAAAATAGCTCATTATACATTTTCTGCCTATGTGGTAAAACTGACTGAAATACCTTTTGTGTAAAAGCTCCTCTTCTGGGGAACTCTTATTTGGAATAGGATACATTTTGCAAGTGAAATAATCTAATCCAGAATAAAACCCCTCACTTACTCTTATATGTGAATGTCCATACACAGAGTTCTTCCAAACTGGCTATTATCCTTTAAATTCACACACTTTGTTCTGGAGTAATTTGTAAACAGTCAAACAGAGGGGAAA